>JBBPKJ010000401.1:0-26083 GCA_038089195.1 Brasilioporus rufonigricans
GCCCGGGAGGAGACGGCGGCCCTCGCTTGATGGTATCCACTCGCGTACGTTTGTTGTCCAACTCGTCAACACCTGGACTCAATGGACGTTTGAGAGTTGCTCCGCCAGGGGGAGAAGGACGACTACCAGATGTAGAAACCGACCCGCGATGAGATATCACTGGCCGTGGGGATGTCGCCGTATGCCTGCTACCGTTCGATAGCGTGGGTGAGTGCATCGGCGCACTGTGAGACTGAGAGAGTACGACGAGCGCATCCGCTACACCCTCGTCGTAATCTTCATCCACCACGCGCGAAGGGGGACGGGGAGTGGCGGTTGTTGGTGAAGGCTGTAGAGAACGACTGCCAGAACCATTCGAACTCGATGTATCTTGCACTTCCTTCGCAGAAAACGATCCAACTTTGAACGAAGCTGATAGGTTACCAGCCTGCTCCTCTTTGGGGCGACGCTGACGCTTCTTGCGTTCCTTCTTCGGAATGTCTCCTGGGATCGATCCAGTCACGCTCTGCGTGTCAGAGTCTTTCTCCTTGGTCTGTTTCCTCCTCCGATCCTTCCCATCAGGAGCAGGCGTTGAATTGGGAGATTCGGACATGCGCAAACTGCTGGCGCTACTCACGTGCAGAGGGACACGCGGAACACCCTCCGGCGAAGTGGCCATCGTGATAGACTGTTGGCGTTGATCCTGTGTAGCCTCCGTCTGCCTCGGGGGCTCACGCGCGTCGAATCGTGCGGGATCGTATCGCCAATGCCCATTCTCGCCTGGCGCAGAAGGTCCGGGTGGAGGAGAGCGAGGATGAGGGGGACCACTGGGTGGCTTTGATTCCCAAAACGCCCGTGGATGGTGGATGGTGGGGTGTGCAGAACGTGGGGATGTTTCCATCGGGCTTGCACCACGATGGTGAGGTCCGGGTGAACGCGACGGGTAGTATGGTTGCTGCGAAGGGTGACCCGAGTACTCCGGTCGGCCCCGTTCCCAATCACGATGGTGCTCTGGCAGCGGCCCACGACGTTCCCATGGCATATCACGCTCACCTTGGCGTAAGGGCTCGCGTGAATAAGGAGATCGCGGTGCATTTGGTACGGCAGGCCCAACTGGTTGACGACTCGAGGGGGGATACGCTTGGAAGCTGGATCCAGGGGAGCGGGCACGTGGTGGAGGTGGAGGGGAAGCGGATGTGGATGGTGCGCGAATGGGACGATTGAAGTACTCTTGGTTATGCCCGGTAGATACACGGGCAGCAGAAGCGCGTAATTCCTCAGTCGGAACTTGGGGCTGTGGAACGGGGTGATGGAGTAGTAGGTTCTGGTGGCCAGACGGGCCGCGTGCCTGGGGCTCCCGAGGCCCGGAAAAGTCACGGGGATGAGGTGGACGGTCGACGTCCATTGGAGCCAACGGCGTGTGGGAGGGTATGTGGCGTGACTCATCCAGGACAACGGGTGGCGGAGAACCTCCTCTGAATGGCCCAGGTGAGGAACGACCTCCAACTGGGGCGGGCGGTGGTGGGAGGTGAACGTTTTCTCCGTTTGATGGCCCATGGGAATCGGATCTGAATAAAGGCCGCGAAGAGCTTGATGTCGATGTCGACTGAAGGAGGAGGGGGGGTCCAGTGAGACCAGGAGGGGGTACAACGGCACTTGCATACGCAGTAGGGTGCACATCTTGAGGCCCAGGTGCTGCGGGAAGCTGTCCTCCCGTAGCTTGCGCGTTCTTCAACAACTGCAGGCGCTGCGATATCACGTGGTTGCCAGGGTCGAGTTCGCTAGCCCGCGCATAGGCATCGATGGCATCCGAGATCTGATTATTGCAACTCTCATAGAGACTGCCAAGATCAAACCAGACCTCGGAAATGTACGGATTGATTCTAATGGCCCGCGAATACGCGTCAAGAGCATCGCGGAATTGATTGATCTGGAAATACAGTACTCCGATGGAGCACCAGAATGTCGGATTGCGACCGTCACGATAGACGGCCTGTTGATATGCTTCGTAGGCCTTGTTATACTTTTGTCCTGCCATGTATGCACGACCAAGGAGATACCAACTCTGGGCATCAGATGGGTCTATGAAAAACAATGAGCGGAGGTCCATGACGCGGAAGTGGCGACATACCAGCCTCGAGACTCTTGGTAAGATACTGTATAGCGAGTTCCTGATTTTGGAAAGAGGAACCGTCCTGGTGATACAACCATCCCAACTGTTGAAGGACTTTGGCGTGTCCGGGGTTGTCAGCGACAACTCGCTCGTATGCGTCTTTAGCGCGGACGTGCTGGGTGGGGATTAAGATCCATCGCACGATTAGAGTCAACGGAACAGCGGACTTACGTCTTTTTGTTGTTCGAAAACATGGCCGATCTGGAACCAGATATCAGCATGGGCGAGGGGGCTGGGAGGGTTTCGAAGGATGCGGTCAAAGCAGGAGAGCGACTCTTCGTATTTGCCCTGCTGTTTGTAGATGATACCAAGACGGAACAGAATCTCATTTGCCTTGTCAAAATCTAGTTCTGCTAAATGAGTACATAAAAGTGCCAGAGCGAATGAAAGGAGAGACCAACCTTTGTCCATCTTGAGGACCGACGCGAACGCCTCTTCGGCATGATCCAAAGAACCATACCGGTCATAGAGTATTCCGATACCATACCAGAGCTTGGGATCCTCCTGCGCAGCAAAACATGTTACATGTTGACATGTAATCGGAAACGGGTATGGTACCTTTGGATTTGGTAACAAGTAGAGCGCTTGTTGATAGGCCGAGTACGCCTTTTGGAGGTCATCCTGCATGAGGTAGCAGTGACCTAAAGCGGTGATGGAATCAGCGCGGTGATGCTGAGACAATACAGAAGGATGTTTACCGAGAGCGCTCCAAACTTCGCCGTTGTCTTCTTGGAGCTGAAGCACGCGCTGGAAGTAGTCGATTGCCTAAAATGGAAGGGTAGTGACATCAACACCTGAACACGTGAGGGATCTCGATCTCGATCTCGAGAATAACAAGCAAATGGAACAAGGCGAGTCACGGCGGCCTCCGCGACGGACATCCTCGGGTTTTGGAACGAGATTGGCAGAAACGCTTGGCCTACCTTTGGATAATTTTCTTTGATCCGAGCGATTCCCGCAACCTGGGTCAGCCCTGACAGGGATATCGGGTTGTGCCGCAAGGCATTTTCGTACGCTGTGATGGCATGTTCAAGATCACCCATCTGCTCAGCCACCCGGCCTGAGAAACAAGTACGCCTTTAGGCTTCTAGATATTCCCGAAGGAAAAAAGTTTAACTCACCAATGAGAAGCCACGTCTGCTCATTGGCGACGGCCAATTTATGAATTACGCTCGAGGAAGCAGGCGCTACGCCATTTGGCGGAGGCGCGTTGGGCACAACAACGGGAGACACGATCTGATTGGCGGGCGGGTGTGTGTGGGTAGAGCCATTCGATAGTGCAGCAGGTGTTGAGGGGAGGGCGGTAGAGCTGCCGTTGAGATGGGGCGGGTGCGTGGGTGCGGGATGGGGAGGATGTGTGATGAGGGCGTGGGGATGAGGGTGAGAGGGTTCGTGCATGCGGACATCCCGGTCGGACTGACGGGGTACGTGTCGGTGGGACATGGGTGAAAATGCGTACACCGCGAGGAGTGGACGGACGGGAGCGCACCAGGCTGTGGAGGTGACGAAGAGCGGAGGGGAAAGCTGTCAAACGCAGGAGGATGGTGATATATATATGAAAAATGCAGGAGGGAGAGGGGAGATCAGGGCCCTTCGCACCCCAGTCGCACGATCAAGACGATCAAGCAGCTGCCAGGTGACAGATCTGAGATTAGTCCATCTCGCGTTGAATGTCTGATTTGAATATGCACCGATATAGAATGACATCCTTGTCGTTCCTGCTCGCTCCATTTACGGCCACGTTGCCATCGCCCGTCGCGGCTACTACTTTTTTTTCAACTGCCACAACATGTCCGCGCACACATGTGGAGTGCCGTGGAAGCTTATCCAATCTGGGCTGACCGTGAGTTAAAGAGCCTAACGGACGACCCCTTTTTCAGCACCGCCATGCAATCCCTCCTGGCCTCTCCTGTCCACCCCACCCTATTCTAGAATCCCTTCGTGGATCATCACAGGAAGCTTGGCGGGCTGGCACACGAGTCGTCGCTCCAGTTCCATTGCTGTTCGTGGTCGTCGTGACTCCTTGCGGCCCTGAGTCTAATGCGTTATGTACAATCTGGTCAAGTATCTCCTACCTCGCACTCGCTGCATTCCAATTACCGCAGCATCATGTCCTAATGCGCTCATTGCCGGCGAACCACTCGGAGCCATTATTACATGTGCTGCTGGCAAGTGTGAGATCTCGGAGGCGATAGCTTCGCCTCCTGACAATCGACCGGCTACCGAACTACCGGTTTCAAGCTTCCTTGGATCAAATATCTCAGTCTAGGCCGCTGACCGTTTCTCGCGATTGGCATTCAGTAAGCATGAGCTGTATCCAGGGTCCGCTTATTCCACATCGGGCAATCGATCGTGCTATGTTCAACTTGTATACCCAGGCACGCGTGTTATTCCCTTCTTGGAACATCACGTGAGGGTCCGTCGGAATGAATTAGTAAATTACCCTATCAGAATGCAAATACGTGATGTTGATATTCGCTAGCCCACTCCTTATTCCGTGGATCTCGCTTGCATCAGCCCTGCGCAACGTGTGTGCTCATCCCTGACAGTCCTGGAATTCATCACGAGCAAGTTCATGCCAGCAAGTTGGCGAATGATGAAACTCTTTTTCGCACCGCCATGCCGAACAGGAGACAAGCACTCCAAGCAGAGCCACGCACGGACTTTGTCTACCGCACTCCTGTGTGCGATAATACCATCACACCCATTTTGATAGGGCGTTGCAGTTCGGTATACGTTCTTTGTTCTCTAAGGAATAGCGACGTTGTGTGCCATCTCTTGTTCTTTGTCTGTCTTTACGACCGAGACACCCTTGCAATTTCAACTTTCTTACACTCGCGGCAAGTGAGCCATAGACTATCCCGAATAGAGCCCATTTTCTGATGGGCTCTCGCGAATCCCCGTCGAACCTGCACTGGGCCCTGGCAGGTGGTGAGGAGGCGGGTGTCAACGTTTCGCCTAACTCATGCGGATACAACTGGTTATGCAATTAAGTAAGTACACCCTTGCTCACAGCTTCCATTTTTTGCTCCGAGACGCTTAACGACAGGGCACCGGCCAAACCCAATTAAGACGTGTGGATTCCAGTTTAACCGCACCTCCGCCCTTCGTCGCAAGTACAGCGCCCACCTCGAATCTCGATGCTGGTGGAGGGCCATCAAATGAATGAATCAACGCGATTGCCAGCAGAAATGGTTGTTCCGCTCCAGTCGGCGCGATGCAATGTCGCTGGTAGCTTTATATGACGAAGTGGGCGCCGAGATCCTTTGATCACCATCACCCCATTACCATTCGCCTAGCATCAGGTGTCATCGATAACCCTACGGATTAATAATCCCCATGCGGAGCAACCTCAGCCACACGGTTGTCTAATTCAGCGCTTTCGCGAAGGGATCGTCAGGATCATCCGGCCCGGTATCAAATCCAGGCAAACGCCTACACGTCGGAGGATATCGGACGTGGCACTGCTTACTAAAATGGATAATAATACGCCCTGATATGCCATGTGGAAACTTCTTTGCAAAGACGGTATGTAACGTTATCCCTTGACAACTCTACTTACCACAAGCCGTCAGTGGGTGTTGTGATATTGGACGGCGGCTAGCAAGAAAGGAAATTAAGGGGCCCCGCCGCACTTCTTTGCAATGCAGCTCTGAATGAATGCATGCTTACTTGTTCAGGATTTTCCTTGCGTAGGTCACGAAATGGAGTGGGGAATTGGGGAGGCCGACGTTTAGGAGGCGCAAAAGGTCAGGCGTTCGTGCAATTAATTAGGGTCCATGGCAATTGACGGGCAATGATTCCTGCATTGTACGAAAAATCGCTGGCAAACCCGCAGCGCGCATTGCCTGGTACCTGTTCGTCGCAGGTCGGAGATTGACATTTACCATCTACCATGGGGATATGGCGCGGCTTGGCAGACTGCACCCGAGCAGACAAACGGTGATATTAGTAGACAACGATCTCCGCGGGAAACGTCTGTATCCATGGCAGACGGACCCACGTTGCGTCGAGCGACTTCTCCATCTGCGAAAATAGATTGTAACGTTATCACTTCTCAACCTTCCCTAAATCATGCGAGAGCTGATTGGACGAACGTCGAGCGATATCGAAAAAAGAACCTGAAGTGTCGTTGCAGTGCTAAAACAAGACAAATAATAGTAATAATTCGAGCCTCATTGTCGGGTTAGTGATCGAAGTGCTTCGAGCTGGACTCTTCATTGGAAGTGTCTTGATGATTGAAACATCCGTCCACTGATGCGTGGCTCCGTGCTATCACAAAAAGGGAAACTCGTATCCGCTGCGGACACAGGCTCCTGCGTTGTTCAAGGTATCAAATCTATATGTAGCCCTATGGAGCAATATTGACAGTTGTTCGTCAAACCAACTTGCTTTAAAAGTGCCGCCAAGGACAACGCAAGCCGAAAGAGATGCGCCACCAGGGAAAAAAGCACCGAGTCGGACTGCGATAGATTGTGGATTCCGTTGAAGGGGATCAATCAACCGGCACCACCTGTCGAAAAAAGTTATTCCGCGTGAGTGCCTTATACTCTGGGAACCCGTGAATAATCAAAGAGAATCGAGGCCGCCGCACGAACGCGCTCCGAGCACCTCCGAAGCGGTTCAGTTGATAACCGACGAAGTGAGGCCGTGAAAGCTGAAAGTGGGCAGGGTGGGAAGATCCGTGGTTCGGCACAGGAAAACTGCGAGGATTGAGGAATCCATAAATTATCTTAGCGCTAAGATCCCTTCACACGAACGGACGAAGTCTTCCACTGGTTTCTTGGAAACAGTATTTGTTTGGTCTTGTTTGCCTTTCATCCTCATCTCAAGGTCGTGGCCCCCATCCGCAAGCCATCATCGAATTCGACTGTAATCCCAAGCCTCCCTTATACCAGCCATGACCCGTACGTTCCTAGTAACTGAGTCGCCGGAATTCAAGGGCCGATCTCTGATCAGGAGGAAACCAACGAGACACGGACCGCGCAAAGAATCAGAAGAAGCAGGCAGCACTCAACAAATCAAAGTCAAAGGAAAGTAACAACAATCTAGCTAAACGTAAGGAGGCGTAAGCACAAGAGAATATGGCCATCTCCTTCTCTCTCACTTGGCTGTTTTCACAGTGATGCTGAGATTCTGCGCGCAAAGCAAAAAGTACGACTATTTCCGATTGACACGAGCGTGGTAACTGACGAGGTGAGGTGCTTTTCTAGCAAAGCGATGAGAAGAGGGTTGCCAAGGCCGCGGAAGATACGAAAAATGGTGGTGGTAAATAGCTTTGGCAAGTGGCAGGGCCCTCAAGAATCTGTCATAACTGTCTGTTGGCCCACTGGAGGATCACTCGGTGGGCACTTTTACTCGTACAACCTTGTTCTTCATCTGGCACCAATATCATTTGTTTTTTCTATGCGAATGCAATCACGGGCGATGTCGATGAGCTATATAATTGGTAACACGCCGTAGCTATCGCCGTATCTCACGGAACGTGGATCGGGTAGCGAGTTCACGGAGCTACTCGATAAAGCTTCGCACAAGCCCTTGAGAACCTGTACAGTGCGATATGGAAGCTGTCGAGATTCCGTTTTCGGATCGCAGGATCGCAAGAGATTATCTGACCAGAAATGACTTGTTCTGCCCCCGGTGCTTCAAAAGTACTTAGCATCATATCCCGGACTTTGCGGCGCTCTCTCTTTCTCCCGACTGGACCAGCGTATGATGGAGCGGAAACTAGCGGCCCACATGGTGCGGGATCGATGGAGCTCCATAACGCCGAATGGAAGCTTCAAGACCCTCTGGACAACTGACAGTGACGGTCCCGCAATTGTAGAGATCTGATTACTTTCGTTACACTGTGGACTTACCCCTGCCCGTCCCCGTACCTTGACAGACGTCCCCTCTTATGACGAAAAAGATGGGCTTAGTTCGCGCATGACGTGTGGCAAATGAAAGTGGCTCCTGGTGAGCTAAATTTATATGAATAAGTGCCTGTAGGCAGGACATCCGCACTGCCCTGCAACCGCTCGTTACGCTCGAGTTACGAACGCATGCACGTCCAAGTTACATCGCAGTTGCATCGTTCAGGACCTACGAACCTGAAACGCCAGTTGGCAGAGCTTCTTAGTTGCCGCTGCAACCCTTGACGAGCCCTAACGCCGCTGGAACATGTCCTCGGCGAGATCCGCCCTCAACTCCCACCTTGCATCCCCCCTCCGGATCTCGATTCGGAGGGTTTGCGCAAAGTGAAAAGCCCGATCATATCAGCTCGAGGGTTTGGACAGCACATCATTATTCTCACCATCATAATCGAGCCGTCCGCAGCTGCGGCACCTCCCTGGCAGGCGACTCCTTTTAAAGCCATCCTTGCGGCTTCAAAGCTTCATCGCTGTGCCTTATCGCATGCCATGTGGACCCTTGACAATGACAGGGGGGCTGACAATGGCGCGTCATTTTGTGGGCAGGACGACATCATGACGTGCGACGTGCTTGAACCGTTGGCACGGATCTTGCCAGTCAACGTGTTAACAGTCCCCCAGTGACAACGTATATATTACAAGCCGAATACCACAGGGCGCTCAAACTCACTACGCCACTTCATGTCGATATAGTGACGTGCATTTTCGAAACACGCCAGCCCGTGCTTCGTCGCCAGCGGTTTGATGGGCCAGATAATCGTGCCGCAGAGTCACCGAGTCATGAAAGTATATCTCAAGAATGCCGTCCCGTCGAACACGGAGCGACCACTCGGCTGGACTGGGCCCTCCTATTGCCAAGCGGGATATATAAGTAAAGACGCACCAGGCAAGCGTGAATATGAAAGGCGCAGACCCAACGGTTAAGTTCCAGGGCGACGAACGTTCACTTTGCAGGGCGATTTCGTATAACCATTTCATTCCCCGGAGGGCTAAATGATTTGATGCGGTCGGCTCAAGGTTCAACAAGAGGCGTGGTTAATAGACTTCTATAGAGCTATCCGGGTATCCATGTGATCCGAGTGGCTAAATATGCATGTAGGGCACGTCATTTCACTTTAATTGCCTGTCCGCCTTCCAACCGCCTTCGGCGAGGCGCATCTTCTGGGGAATCATCTGTCTTTCCCTTCTGATATATTCCTAAATTGGGGTGTAATGGGAGATAAGGCTGATGAAACGGCGCGACTGGATACGAAACTGGTGACGAAGGAGGTTGATGACGTGAGCGGTATAACGATAGCAGTGTGTTCACAAACAGCGTGAGGAAGGAAAGTGACGTCAACGAAAACACCTATGCACCGCCGAACAATTCAGTCCAGTAGAGCGGTGAGGACATGTATCATAGTAAGGCACTTACCAACGTTTTCCAGCTGATGGGTTCAACGAAACCATTCACAACTTCGGCAATGAGTTCAGCACCAATGCGTGCCCTACCAACTGTGGTTGGATCGCGATTCATGCAAGTTTCCCAAGCAGCGCATTGATGTGTCATCGCGGGGATTTGGTTAGTCTCGCAGTAGTTATTCTTATATTGGGCGGCGCAAACTCCGATCTCCTGTACGATATCTGATGTCGACCCCGATAAGCAGTGCTCAACCAAAGTTGCTGATATAGGAACACACCCATGGAATATTCCGAGATTCGATGTTCAACATCACGTTGAACTGTTAGAATGAATTGCACAACCAGATACAAGAAGACCAGCACAAGGGCTAGGTTGAAGAAGAATTGGAGATAGCTATGCTTTATGAGATTCCCGGATCAATACATATATGTACAAAACCTCACCCGAGCAGCACATATGGGGTGTCAGATTGAGGGGGTGGGGCGGAGGGCATGTTGAGGGTGTAGTGATTTGACGTATTCTGTGTCAGGGGTTGTCTGACACTGTCGTCTTCATTGTCGTCTTCGTTTGTTTGTTCCAGTTCTTCACCATTCCTCCTAGAATGAGACAAGACGCGTGCTTTCTGTCGTAACTTGTATACCCTTCTCAGACCACCCGTCGCCACAACTCGCCCATTTTCCTTTTCACCTTCTTCCGCTTTCGGGGGACTCAGATCAGACATGTCCACATCACGAAGCTCCGGCGCAGTCGGAGGATGAGGGAACGCTTTTTGGGGAGAGAAGTTCGATGGTGGTGCCCACGGATACGGAGGATTTGTTTGGGGTGGAGGACTCTGGAAGATGAAAGGGACGTTGCGATTTTCACCAAACATAGGCGTGAAGGGAGATGTGGGGAAGGTCAGGGATGCGGGGTTTAGGTCATTGAGAGGGCCTGGAGAGCCAACGTTTTTCGATATGCACACATGCATGAGGGACGTGGCAACGTACGTTTTCGAGGCGTGTTTGTGTCATCAGCAGATACCGCCCAGACCGGCTTTGTGCTGCTGGAAGGACGAGACGTAAACTGAAAATCCATTGGTGCCTCCTTTGACCTATGGTGCGCGTCCATCGCGTTCAGAGTCAACAGAGTAATCTAGAAGTCATTTACTCTGTGGGTCCACAATGATAGATATGTGCGGTATACCTTGTACACGTCCTACACGTTGGAAGTCGTGTCGTGCTCGAACAGAGGGGTGACCGCTGTGTTGTGCCACAACTTGAAACTTTCCGCGAGTACCAAGTCACGTGGTCAATAACCAGCTTTTGTCTGCGTCATTCAGTCAGCCTTGTCTTTACCCGCTATCGACTAGAATGTTCAGAAGCGCGTGGAGAACGGTCAGCAAGCAGCCCCTTCATTTTGCCAGGCAATCGAGTCGCCGTTTTCATCCCCTCACCACCACTGGCTGGACCGCGCCGTCAGCGAACCTCGTGCCCATTGTGATCGAGCAAACTGTGAGTACAGTTAACTGCTTTCACGCACAGGATTCCTCACACTTTGGCGTGCACACTTAGGGTCGCGGAGAGCGTTCATATGATATATTTTCTCGACTTCTACGTGAACGAGTGATCATGCTGTATGGGCCCGTGAGGTTAACTCATCTTGATGGCCGTGAGGTAATGCTAACCATTGAATCGAACCCTTAGATTAGAGACACGGACTCGGCATTGATCGTTGCACAACTACTCTTTCTCGAAGCCGAAGAGACGTCAAAACCAATTCACTTCTACATCAACTCGCCGGGTGGGAGCGTGACTGCAGGTTTGGCTATTTATGACACTGTAAACGTGAAGGTTTGCATCTAGAGGATTTGAATTGACGTATCATAGATGCAGGTTTGTTCCATGAATCAAGGTTCAGAATGGAGAAATGATTCCTTCCATTGGTTGCCAGTACGTTTCGTCACCCATCCATACTTACTGCGTTGGACAGGCGTGTTCCATGGGCTCCTTGCTACTGGCTGCAGGTCCGTCCCTCAAGCCAAAAGTTCTCAAATCATAATTGAGCATCCGGCAGGTGAAAAGGGAAAGCGCCACTGTCTTCCAAACGCCAGCATCATGATTCATCGTAAGCCAAGATTTGGCATTGCAATCTATTCAAACTTACTTTCCGCCTCTAGAACCGTCTGGTGGGGCTTCTGGGCAAGCTTCCGATATAGCCATCCACGCTAAAGAAATCCTTCGCGTGCGCCAACTATTGACGAGCATTTATCAGCGGCATTGCGCCGAAGAAGGAGAAAGCGTGGCATTAGGGTTGGAACGTTTCGGTACGACTGCCGTTTGTCTGGAGCTTACTTCGGGCTGAAATTTGTTCTCAGAGAAGGCGCTGGAACGCGATTACTTCATGACAGGT
This sequence comes from Brasilioporus rufonigricans, assembly GCA_038089195.1. Lineage (NCBI taxonomy): Eukaryota > Fungi > Basidiomycota > Agaricomycetes > Boletales > Boletaceae > Brasilioporus > Brasilioporus rufonigricans. The sequence continues at coordinate 11,855 of JBBPKJ010000401.1, forward strand.
AGGGTTCGATTCATATACGCAATTTATCGACATACTCACGTTGTGTATAGCGCAAGAAGCCCTCGAATTTGGTATTGTGGATGGAATTTTGGAAAAAAGGCCAAGTTCTGACTCGGACTCGCCCGTTTCATGACCCGCCCATGATCTGTCATCGATAGAAGTCAATGACTACTTCGCGCGTGCTTTCGCCGATACTATTCCCTGTTAGACCGTACTTCACACGCGAAATCTCAACCACCTGAGAGAGCGAAGGGATACCCCTGAGACAGTGTTTCCGTAAGCTCCCACAGGATGATTTGATCTGATCACACGTGTCCAGCTGAGCTGCTGTCAGTACACCCGTTTGCAGTGTGTCGGGATGCGAATCTCCGCTTCTAGAACTAATCCATATGTTTGGTGCATCACCAGCACCAGTGCTTCGAAATCGGATCGACTCAGCGAGGCCCCTCAAACTGCGGGGTTGCATTCCTGATTTTTCCTTTTTTGGAGGGGGGCGGTCCATTTCATAGATTGACGTGAGGTCCATTTTGTTTACGCAATGGCGGCCTCGAACGTGCCCCGACCACGAAGCAACTGCGCCCCGCACGCCTGAAAGACCCACAATCACCTTGGACACTATCTCGGTGCCGGCCTGTGATCCCGGACAGATTTGTGAGCGCGCACCGCAGCAGCGCCGTTCATAATTACAGATTCCTGTGTTTCACCGATCTCTAGGCCCCAGATGGGCTTAGTTAAAGATCACAGAATCATTTCAGATCCTGTAATGTCTCGTCCACCGTGCCAACGATGCACTCTTTGCTTGCTTCCAGATGGCAATGTAATATATATATATCTTAATTTCGCATGTGCATACGGTTCGCTCTCATGGCCTCAGCGCTTATCAGCATACTCATCGAAGCCATCTATCGCCGATTGCGCGGGACAGGGAGAGCCGTTTGAATTATCGCATTTAGGGCGTCGCCGACCTGTCCCCAATCATACATCATTGCCCTCTTAATCGGCCGCAATGCCCTCTGCTGTAGACAAAGGAAAATTCCCGCAAGTGGCACTGCATGATTATGCATTATATGTCAAGACAGTATGGCAGGAAAACGTGCTTTGTGATAGCTATCTATCAGTAACCTAAATGTAGGGCATGCACGACTACTTCATCAAGTCGTCCTCATGTTTTTGACGTGTTTCCATGTTTCCATGCGCCTGAACGCTTCTATCGCTTCGGCGAACCCACCACCAGGGGCCAATCTCAGATCCGCCTAAATAAAAACCCCTTATCAGCCTTTCACCGAAATTCTACCAAGAAGCTGTTTACAGGAATAGGCGGATGTTCGCGCTATAAAACATGCTCATCTGACTTCATGATGACCAATCGATCCTGACGACGCGCAGCCCTCTCCGGCCATTTGGATCAGTGCCTCACCTAACATGTGATGACACGGCACACACAAATATGGGATCGCGGAACGCGTCTATTGCCGCTTTTCCGCGTTGCTGGGTTTGGCAACCACCACGCTCATCCTTTTTCGCTTCTCCGATCACGTCAGCCATGCGTCGTCTGAGAAATTTGAATGGGATTAGGTCCGTGATAGGGATGACTCGTCAGATGGGGAACGGGGATGGGTAAATGAAGCGCCCGAGGGCGTGCACGACGATGCAGGACTAATCGTTTCGTTCGCCACACATGTGTGTACAACACCCACGCGAAGTCCAGCCCAGTCCAGCCCTTGAGTTGACATGCATATCATTTTCGTGCTTTCCTGATTTCGCCGTCCGAGGGATCCATTCGATCGTCTCCCCCGCTTTACCGTCGGATCAGGCATCGAGTCTTGAGGTAGCGACGGGTGGTCACATCGATCTTCCCCTGCGTGTGACTTTGGGAAAGCGACGAGCATGGTGGGTCGCCGCGGAAGTTTGATCGAAAATATAAGGTGAGTGATGAGTTGGCCTTCCCCTAGTGTGGCCAAGTGGCGGAGACGGAATGAATTGGATCAACGACCAAGTTACGATGTTACGCGATATAGCGTAGTGGTCTCGCACGTTGCTAGCGAAAGGGGCGACGATCGGGCCGCGAGATCCAGCCCTCATGGTGGCAGGTGATATTCCGGGGCTCATAACCTGTTGACACTCGGGTTATGAACCCCGGAATAGCATCGTCATCGGTCCTTTTTTTCATGTCCGGTGTCTCTTATCTATTTCGCCTTTTGGAGGTAGAGACAAAATTGCAAGTACTTCCGCCGCCAGATATACCAAACTAGTAATCCTTTCCCATTAGCTCGTACCGCAAGCCGGTGCAAGCCACTTACGTTTCAAGAGCGGTCAAACCATGGCGCCCAACGCTCCTGACGTTAAATCTACCGGTCTGCGCCGTCGAGATCCGGGAATGAAAACCCGATAAGGGCCACTGTCAGAAACAAAATAAAACTCGAAATTCACAACTCCATGATACGCCCAAGTGGGTATAACAAGGTGAACGGATCGAATAGGATCCGCGCCAGGGAAATGGTAATCACACCCCCCTCCATGCACATGGACGACGTGTTGCCCTTCAGCAACCGTCTGTGCTCGTGTTTGTGTACAGTGGGAAGACACGATGTTTTATCCTCTCCTTGTTCCCACCACTGTTCCACGAGTTGACCCGCGATCGCATCGGCAGTGTCGCATCGGCCATCGCCTCCAGCTCTGCGGTGACTAACCGTAAACCTGATCATTGTGGGTAATAACATGCTCGACAAGAGGAGGACAAACGTATGTGTACAGCATATTAACAGGTCCACATGCTGCACAATGAAACCTAAACCAGTGAGGTCTGCTGCGGTCTCAATTAGCGAAATTGTGTACGTGATGCGCTCAGGAGGTTTGTCGATGACGTCCTGTCGCCCCAGTGAAATCGTTGAAGAAAGCTAGTTTGGTTAGACTTCGACGTACGTAGTCCGAGTTCGGGGACCCAAGTCACTTTTTGATGATGGATCAGGACCTTCCAGAAATACAGGAATGTCGAGAAGCAGCCTTGCCGTACATTCTCGAAATAGACAACTGCGTTTGATGGCCAGCAATGCCAAAAAGGCCTGGTTGGGAGGGATAGCGTCAAGGTTCTTGGCGTTGGAAGGCACTGCAAAGAGGAAACTCGCGGCGGACAAAATGGAACCCAATACTAGATCAATCGACGATCTGTAGTCCATGAGTGGCAAGAAGACCAGAAATCATCGAGTATTCACCGGTAGACCGTCTGAAGGAGTTGATGAAGAGTGACCCGTCCAACGACGAAATGATTCTATCCTTCGCTTTCGACATGCTCCGTAGACATGGGGCCGAGGGCTAACAAATCAAATTAGGGAGATAAGGGCGTATGGAATAGGGGTGGGTATTCAACGATGTCTCGACGATTTCGTTACCTGACCTGTGGAATGAATCTGACGTCAATGCAGCAAGTTTGCGTGCCCTCCGGTGGTACGGAATTTGTAAGACCTGTGCATCCACCTCACCGTGATCAGCAAGCTGGCCTGCAACGAGGCCAGCCTGACGTTACTAGACCACCAACCAAAGGGAAGAGGTCAATGGCCGCATTGGTGGCATTCATGAGCGCCACAAGTGGCCCACAGCAATGCGGACTTCATGAAGGTCACGAGACGATCTACAAAAAGTCTAAACGAATGGCATTCGTTCATCGTAGCGAAAGACCGTGTTCCTTCCGTGATGGAAAACTCGCTGCTCCCAGCTGGGTGGACAGGAGTAGTTCCGATCATACATTCTCGATGGTCCGATACGCCACATAAAGCGGAAAACTGCAGCCCTGATGAATGACACCCGTGTGTGGAGAGACAAAGGCTGAAATACCTTTGAGAGATTGCCTTTCTAGGACATCGCTGATCGGTGAGCTTCTTAGTCAGCAACCATAATCTTGTCTGATAAGATTTAGAAGGGGGGCAGTGCGGACAAGGCGCTGGGAACGAGTAGCTGCAAAACAGGCGAGACGCAAAGTTCGAAATGAACGGGTCGATTTGAAGGTGGATCAGATTAAGCGATAAAGGGACACAGTAATGCAGAGTGTGAAGGGTGTACATTGAGTGGTCTGGAAGCGGAGACACAGTACGGTTGAACAGCGACCGGCACAAGTCTATGAAGTACACGATTCGCATTTTGTTTTGACCATGAAGGATGCGAGCGTATCGATCTCGTTAACCACATAGTCCTGAAAATGTCTCTCGGCCAATGTCGCCAATAACGTATGGACTTCTGCAACGTCTGACATTATGGGCGTACGGGTCTCATTCTCCTCCAAGAGGCGTGAGCTACGCCTTCTACCAGGGTCTTTTGGATCCCTCCGCGGCCGATTTGCCGGTGTAGGAATAACAAGGGGACTGAGGGCCCGAGAACTGTGAGGCATGGGTTCCAGGACGAATGCCGGCGTGGGTGGGTCGGCAAGTGAGAGTGGAGAGGGGTCTATGAGGGGTATGAGGTTGAAGTGGGAGATATATCGATGGAGCGTGGTCACGGGTAAGCTCTTGAAGTTGATCTGGATATGACCGGGTGAGCCTCTGACCTGTACGCGCGGAGGGAGTGAAATGGAAACATACGCTCGATTTTTCCTCGTCTGCGTCCCCGCCTGTCCTATCCACCTTTCTGAGCGGGTCTACGCGTTTTCTCTTGACCCGTGGTTCTCCCTCCGCCCTGTCTGCCGCCTGTCGTTTAGACGCGGTGGGTGGTCCAAAATATGCTGCATCGTCGTTTGGCTTCTTTCTTGCCTGTGGGCGCGACCTTGAGCCGGAGGCGACGGGGCCAGAGACTGAGCCATTGGCAGACATGGCGACAAGAACGCGATGGTTGTTGCAAATGCAGGCAACAAATAACGTCTCCTTTGCACACGAGGAAGAACTGATGTGACGGCCATTCCCACGAGACCATGCTCGACAACACATCCGAGATCAAGAAGGCCTCTAACTCGGACCACCAAAGAAAGTTCTGCTGCTTCATCGCTAGCTTTGTCGGCTCAGTATCGGGATCGCGTTTTACCCGGTTTAGTACCGCCTCGTGCTACCCGGTATAAAGGACCCCCGTATCCCAGCAATCCTCTCTCCTGGTCGTCGTTGATCTCTTACCACCACTTCTCCATTACAGTTTCGCAATGTCGACATTTGGATCCATCTTCCGCGTCACCACCTATGGTGAAAGCCACTGCGCTTCTGTTGGTGCCATCATCGACGGATGTCCTCCGGTATGACTCATGCGCCTCGTCTCCCGATCTTCCACCTGACCACACCCAGGGTCTCGAGTTATCCGCCGCAGACATCCAAGTTCAGCTCAGCCGAAGAAGGCCAGGCCAGAGCAATCTAACTACACCTGCAGGTGTCCGATCATAGCTGCATCTTCCTCGGCTCACATTCTATTGGCAGAGAGACGAAAAGGATCTGGTCCACCTCCAATCTGGAGTTGAACATGGGGTCACTCTTGGAACGCCTATCGGGCTCCTCGTCAAAAACGAGGATCAACGTCCAAAAGACTATTCCGAAACAGACCTTTACCCTCGGCCCAGTCACGCAGACTACACTTACCTCGAAAAGTATGGCGTCAAGGCGAGCAGTGGAGGAGGGCGCAGCAGTGCTAGAGAGACCATCGGTAAATTCGATCTTTCGTCGTCTACGGCCCCATTCCTCAATGGCTTGAACAGGACGTGTTGCTGCCGGTGCAATCGCCGAAAGGTACCTGAAACTGGTTTACGGCATTGAAATAGTCGCCTTTGTCTCATCCGTCGGCAAGATTCATTTACCATCGCATGTCGCACCCCCATCCATGACACCTGATGGTGCCAACGACAACGATGAGGTCGAAGACCCCATCTCCCCCGAATTCCGTCAGCTTTTGTCGACCATTACTCGTGAAGAAGTTGACAAAAATCCCACGCGATGCCCTCACCCCGAAACAGCTGAACGTATGACTCAGGTGGGCCCGCAGCGCATAATATTGCGTTCTTGATTGCCTAATCTGCATCTTTATCGACCGGACAGCGCATTATCCGGGCCAAGGAAGCCCAAGATTCCATTGGGGGCACGGTCACTTGTGTTATCCGCAATGTCCCATCGGGTTTGGGAGAGCCCGTCTTCGACAAGTTCGAAGCCAAATTAGCTCATGCTATGCTCTCTATTCCCGCGACAAAAGCCTTCGAGGTCGGATCTGGATTCAGGGGGAGCGAAGTTCCCGGAAGCAAGCATAACGACCCCTTCGTACTCAAAGATGGCAAACTCGGCACCTCAACCAACTGGAGCGGAGGAATCCAGGGCGGGATCACCAACGGCGAAGATATTTACTTCAGGTAAGCCAGTTTCGTAGCTTTCTCATGGGGGAGGTCATCTGAGGATCACCTGGAACAGGATCGGATTCAAATCTCCGGCCACCATCTCGCGGGCGCAGAACACCGCCCAGTATGATGGAACTCCGGGGACTTTGGCCGCCCGAGGGCGTCATGACCCTTGTGTCGTACCCCGTGCCGTCCCCATCGTCGAAGCCATGGCGGCTATCGTTGTCATGGACCAACTTCTCATGCAAAACGCACGCAAGACCGCAGCGAGCTTACTTCCACCCATCACGACCCTCCCTCCCACTATGGTGATCCCTAAGCATTGATCCGGTTCCCCTAGTTTTTGACTCTTTCAACAAGAGCAAAGTCGATCAATCTGTTTTATAGAATGCAATGTAATACAACATGATACATAGTGGGAATAGATACAGAAGCTGAGACCATGCCACAATAATCTCGTAAAGTCAAGTCCCTTCAGGGTATATCATTCCTCCTCGTCTGCATCGCAGAAACAGCATAAGATCGGTTCTAGATGCCACCACCACCACTGGCATCGCAAAGGACCATAAACGACCAACTACCGCTCGGGAACATGGATGACTCACATGCCGATTAAGCAGCCTTACCGGCCATTTTCCAAAAGCCTCTTCCACCATTTGGTCTCTCCACCACCGCTCCCGTTCCCGCTCCCCATCGTCATGGTAACCATCGTGTACGTGCGTTCCGACGTAAGAATTCCTTGCCGCGGACGTCAGGAGATGCGTGTGTTCATCGGCAAATGCCCACGAAGACCGCGCCCATCGCTGCCGTCCGTCTCCATCCCCATTACAACTGGCGTTTCCCTTTCCACCGTCATCCTCAGAGTTCAGGGATGGAGGGACCGGCGCGGCCTGAGACGCCGCTGCAAACTTGATTCTGCTCCCCAACGTACCCCACCCCTTGTTCCCCGTGTAGTGCGTCCGCAGCGGCGCCGATATCGACGACGAGGGCGATCCAGAGAGGGACGATGCATTCGAAGAGCGACCTTCAGATAACTGCTGGCGTCGGCGTATCCCTGCTGATATCCGCACACGAGACCGGAATCGAACGCGGGGACCTATCCGATCGAGACCTGCCACGATCGGTTCGTCGCCCTGGACTCGAGACGTGATCAGTATGCGAGGACGACGTTTCGTGCGTTTGCAAAATCGTTGGTGAAATATATTCGTTTACATGGACGGGACATACGTGTGGTAATGACGGCAAACGGGGGTGGCAGACAGGACGTGATGGGACTCACGGATGAAACGACGAGGATTGGGCCAGCCGAATGTGCGTCTGGGGGGGCTGCCGTCTCCTCTGAATCACTCTCTGAGTCACTTTCGAGATCTGGTGGGTCGTGACAGCTTGCATGAGAATCATGGGGTGTCCCATTGCCAGTTAACGTCATTTTCGACTCGTCCTTAAGGGCCTCGTGCGCGAAACTGCCATCTACATCTATGGTCCTCATGAGCGACTCCACGTTCTAATGTTGTTAACCAAATGGGGGATCTCAGTGTTATCAGACGCACCTTGCTGTGGGTATCTAGCGTGAGAATGGTTCATGCTATGCTCTCCCGCGGAAATCTCCAGTTTAGTGAGACAAGCCGAATTGGTGTGACAGACAGAGCTGGCGTCAAGGACTGCGCAGCAAGTCAACGATCGAAGTAGGTCGTGGGTCTAAGTGTACAGCGACCACGTCATGGGTTTGGAACAGAACCGAGGGTCATTTCCCATGGCACCACCGCACTCACACGCGGCAATTCCAATTTGATCTTGATGATATCCATTTGGAGTTGTCACTAACGCGTCCAATCGTCTCAGGTGTGATGAGTTGAGCTGATCAACTTGTCTTTTGAAGCGCCCAATCCATTGACTTGGCATCCTATCAACGGGACTACTTTATGGTCCACCACGTCCACACAGACCAACTGCCAAGAGAGTCTCGGACGACAGTCCGAAACCAGGCTCGTGTGCTTGACATCCGCGCCTTCTTAACTGCGACGCCATTCAATGGAGTGTGTCAATGTGTCAATCAAGATCTGATGCGGTCAAGGAGCCCCTCAATTTCTTTCCGCCGATCTGAACACCGCCCAATTTCATGAGGCTGGGCGATAATGAGACCATGTACGCTCATAATACCCAATACGGCCAGCAAATAGGAGGTTGGCTGTAGCACCACGGTTCAACGTCACGACAAGCAGAGCCGAGCAGAGAGCCTGTCGGTGGCGTAGCGGTGTGGCAATTTATGCGATCCGTCGTCGGTTCGTGCTCGAAGTTGGGACACGATACACAGGACCATATCACTTGGCGCAGGAAAAGACTCCACGGATGAGAGTAATCCAAGTCTAGAGGCCTGAAGGCCTGATCCCCTGACCCTTGAAAGACCCGAGTCCGGGAATAGGACACGGAACGGTGTCTAAGACATCGCGCAAACCGTGGCGCGCGAACCTATTCTGAAACTCAGTGTCGCTTTCGACATGTGAATTCCTGCCAAGACTTATGCGTGATTTCGAAAAAGCCTGAGATGCACACGAGCCGAGACGTGATAGACGATGGGAACGAGCAAAGGTAGCCAGAGCAAAACAAACGCGGGAAGACAAGCGTAAGCAAGACAAGATCAGGTAGAATGCGGGCTGTGCGGCTTCGGCTGCAAAGCTTGGGAAAAGTGATCTCGCTAGGCGCACAGTGGTCCACAAAGATGCCGCGAAGCATCAACGAGTCGTGGAACTAGAACAAGGGACAAAGCCACAAGAGTGCCTTCATCTGTCGAGCAGCCTTGCAACGTAACGTTTTTGACGACGCTTTTCTGTGATTCCTGAACACTGATTGGCTGACCCCCCACCAAAAGAAGGGAATTACCTGATGGATACCATATTTGGGGTGGCCGGGCCATGGCTGGCGCACTTCTAGGCGACAGATGTTGTAGCAAGTGCCCACGATATCGGGACCCGAGAGCCGTAACCCCGAGTGTAAGGGTCATAAAAACATCAACTTTCATATAAAGCAAGGGACGGCATGACAATGAGATGTGACCAGAGAATACAGCACCTGGAGGCTCAAGGGTGACCCTTATTTCCCAGTCAGTTTGGTAAGCCTCGGACAAATGATTCCCCAGATGGAATCGCAGGAACAGTGGTACCATATTCCTCAGCGTGGACAACACATAAAGGGCGAAGGAGGACTAGTGTCTCAGGACCTGTGCAAGCGCATGTCTAACCACGTTCGCATCATACCGCGGACCCTGATCCTCATCGCCATTGCCACTACCCCTGACCATGATAGCCTTGACACCCAATGCCTGTAAAATAGTCAAGCGTAAGGAGCACGACGACAGTGAATGTGGGAGCCCACACCATCAAGGCCATCACGTCCACTTTGATGGATGTTCCCTCGAGCCAGACCAGATGGGTGATGAACGCCGAGATCGGGTAAACAGTGCTTGCGTTACCGAGGCCGTAGGATGGCTTCTGATAGTGGGAGTTCAGTACCCCCGCAATGGCTCTGGATCAACGCCGTGGGATCGAGGAATTGCGTGCTTAAACCAAGTAACCATACATACTTGACGTAGTCTATAGCGGTGTAACCGTCTGTCTCTCTGTCATTATTTCCATTTACTGACTAAGTTCAGGGAACGATACATAAACCCTGAAGGTGTTTGCTCACATAGAAGTATTTTAGCCTGTAAAAGGCTAGATCTTGCAATTGCAGACGCCACACCGCGAAGAGCTAAGCACGGAATGACGCTATTTGCAACTCCATGTTATTGGGGAGCATCAATCGAACGTGGAGCTTACCTTGTCCAGAGAGAACCGCAGGAATACACCAAGGCCTCGGATGTCGCAAGCGCCTGGATGAATTCAGGGTTCGGCGTGGGATGTACCTCGTGGCCATACCCGTTGATGTAATACAGCCCTATCTCAAGATGCTATGGGCCCATTCCTAACCCATGAGATCCATCGAGTGATCTACCCACTGTATATTTTGGCTTGCAATGGTTCATAACCGCGGTCTTTGTCCGTTTGGCTGTACATGACATTAGATCGATGGGGAATGGTTCCATCCATGCCGTCCACGGGAGAAAATGCATCCATCTTGGGACTGTCTTCCTCGAATGATGACGGAGGATTCACAGGATGGGATATCTCGCACTGTCCAACGAGCCTGACGCCATTTTCCTGTTGGGAGGCGCTTCCATGCGTGCACTATCCCGGTTGAAACACGACTTACGAGCTCCGCAGCAATAGTCACTGTGTGGTTGGTTACTATTACTGGTAATATATCCGCCTTCGCATAGCCTGTCATCCGGTGGCAGAGCCATGTTCTCAAAGTGGGACATACCTGACTATTAGTAATGGATGCAAACAAGAATATTGCTGATGGCAAGGACCGAAAAAATGTTTGAGCACCAGAAATAAAATAATTTCCGATGCTGCGAAATAACCATTCAGCCAAGTGCAACCCTGGACTACTTTATTATTACCTTCCATTCAAAAAGGAAAAGTTCTTGTGAGCACGTTTAAGAACCTCGTTTTCAAAGTAGACTAGAAAACCTGGTTACGTTTACACATTCCGTTGACTTGTGAATGGGCATCACGAAGCAGCTAAGACGAACCTCGAATGGTCTCTTTGCGGTCGTTGGGGATCCCCGACCAGAGAGGACTGCGTCCTTCGATGATGTCTCTCCATTTCTCACGAGCTTCACGTTCCGAGACGTTCGCGGGTAACCTGTATGAAAGAAGCGTGCGCACGGCACCGAGGGGAGAGTTTGGGGGTGCAAGGGGTATCAGGCGGACGAGTCTCGAGCGAATATCACCTTGCATGCTCCGAGTCAATGGAATGACCCACGAGGATAATCAGCTCAAGAAACACGAGGGTGGCGTACCTATAGATGGACCGCCAAGGACGCGAATGATCTCGCTAGACGAACCCCCGTCGTCCGATACGGGGAGTACAAAACACGCGTTGTCGAAGGCCGAACAGATGGAATTTCCGCCAGAACCGCCAGACATCACAGTGATCTTGGGAGGGGAGTCTGGTGTATCTGTGGTTCGGATCCTGGTTTCCGGGCGGAGGTCAAAGTTGCTGCTGCTGCTTCCTTGAGTCGCCAGTGGCTGCGGACTCGGGTTCACAGGATGGACAGGAAGATCGAACACCGACGAGCTGGGGCTATCATCTAGGTGGCCACGTTGCATTCCAGGATAGAGTAGCGCGTAGTCCATGGGTACGTTCATCTATTGATGATTGTGTACTATCTCCGGGATCTGATGCAAGTCGTTCGCTCTCACAGTTTCAGTGGCAAGGGAACCAGGTCTAACACAGACAAGGGCAAATCGTCTTGTTGGGGAAAGGGATTGGGCTATACACGAGGACTACCAGGATCTTGTACACGTAGGTGGGCAACGAGACGTCGGTTGAAGTAAAGGATGGGTATAATGTGAGTCCGAGACCTGAACTGCGTCGGCCGTTGGCAGTCAGCGTGGTGCCTCGCTACAGGATGCCTCGGATCGAATCGTGTCCGAATTCGTTTTCTAGCCAACCCACGGTGTCGAGTTCATTTCTCAGTATCTTCACATCACAGAACCCCTCTCGACGACGAAAACCCGTCAACATGCCTTGCGACTTCCCTGCGCTCCCTGGTTTCTATCAAGCCCTCTTTCTCTATCTCGAACCCTGTCGGTTTTATCTCTCTACGTCGAACGTGCTTACAACTGATGTGCCAAGATAGTGTCAACGATCTCCCCTGCCTTCCTTGCATGGTTCTTCCCCGGGGCAGAATGGTTCCACGCACAGCTCATCCCTGCGCGAACCTCGTCTGGGACGCTGGACGAGGGAACGACCATGGCAATACGGCAGCTCGGCAATTGTACGTCAGTAATCTAGCAACCCTAGCAAACGTACTCATTGGCTGGCTGACTTCTATAGGCTACATGTTGCTGGGATTAATTTCCTCGATCGTCTTTCGTGCGATCCGGGACACACTACCCAACAATCCTGAAGCTCAGGAACGTATCTTGGGCGCGAGCATGACTGCGCTTTCCTTGGCAGACGTGAGCTCCAGTTTCCGTGTATAGTTTTCTGCGGGCTGACCATGATAACGCCAGGTCACACAGTGAGTTGGTTGTGCGTGCTGCACCTCCACAAGTACCCTGACAAGGATACAGTGTCATAATTTCATGGGTCGGCCTTCCAGAGGACTTGCGGTATTCATTTGAGTCGTGGAACTCCATGACTCACGGAAACATCACGTTTACCATCTTTCTTCTCGGCATGAGGTGAGGATTTCGTCTCGGTAGTGTTTATGCCTTGACGCCTCCGTCAGGCTGGCTTGGTTCGCTGGTATCGGACGACAGAGGTATTACTACGGCAAGACAGTCCCAAAGAACCAGAAATTGGCCTGAGAGTGGGGACATTGCCACGAAGTAGTGTCTATGTCTCCAATGTCGGAACAACCCTCTACGTTGGCGACGTAACTGACCCTGATAAGGGACAAAGGATATAATGCCTGATCTTTCTACCGTGTGCTACGAGCAAATCCATGTGGTGCACCTTGATATTTCATGACTCCTACATTTGCTGGAGAATATTGTATCAGGGGATGTAAATGAAATAGAAACCTGGGCTTACCCGGCCGTCTCTCCCAACCTTTTTTCTTTGCTTTGGCGAGTGACTGCTTGCCCTTCATAGCCAGCCTTTGGTCCACAAACCTACGGGCGCGTGCAGACGGGACACTTCGTGCTGTGGCTTGCGACTGTGGATCAGAAGGTCGGGGTAATAACGTGCGGATGGTACGACCACTGAACCTGAAATGAATGTCTCAACAACTGTGCCTAAGGAGACATGACGTGCCCGATCACTAGATCCTTTGGATGCGCTAAAGGTTTTCGCCGTCGTTTCCTGACCGTTTGCTGCTGAGTCGCCTCTGAGCTTTTCTTGGGGTGTGATTTTGAATTTTGAGATGTAAAAGCAGCTGCGAATAGGTCGTCCATGAGATAGTCGGCTTTCCTACCAGGCCTGTGGACGATATTCGCTTGGAGTGAAGTAGTTTCCTCGTCTTCATCCATTTCCTCGTCATCTGTCGGTGCTTCCGGGTCTATTGAGTCACTTTCTCCCGATGACATGTCATCGTCTTGGTCAATTCCTTGCTCCAACCCCTCGAACTCTTCCACCTCTTCTGCATCACTCTCCGCCTCGTCCGCCGCCCCTCTCATAACTCTCAGCATCCTTGGTTCTGCATTGTCCGCATCTCCACTCCCGCCCTCGTCTTCTCCCTCCGGTGTCTGGTCCACGAGCTTGACTCCTCTCGTCTTTCCACCCATGGTTGCGCGCGCTCTTTCTTTTAATTTTCGATCCCTCTCCCGATTGCGTGCCTTCCTGCGTGCCTTTTCTTCCGCCTCGAACTCTTGTAAGGCCTTCTGACTACGCTTTGCATCAGCTTTGGACGCAGAATGGGATACGACGTCAGGCGCATCGTCGTCGCTCGATGCGTCTTGTACCGGTCGTGGTTTGCGTGCCATTGCGCTGCTTGGGTTAAGGGTGAAGGTCAGACAAGGTGTCTCACGTGACTCACTAGCAAGCCACATTCATGACCAGGCATATATTACCATCCATAGTGAAAGACATACAGAAAGCCCCCAAATAGTTAAAGATCACAAATGAATAAAACCTACTCGACGAACGGCGCGCAGTCACTACTCCAAATCCCTCTGACAGCCTCGGACAGCGCTTGTGCAGACTCCAGGTAATCCACTGCCACGTCAAGCACAAGGGTATGCCGTACCAATGACTCCTCCCGTAACTCGAAGCGGCATTCCTGCTGCGCTACGATTGGCCTCGTCTGGGAAATACTGTTGGCTATGAGCTCGCGTAGTACGAATGATAAGGAGGATACTGGTTATGTTTGCGCCCTCTGTGCTCGGGCT
>JBBPKJ010000402.1:0-26058 GCA_038089195.1 Brasilioporus rufonigricans
TGTCAGGGACGCAATTGGTAAGGATCAGAGTGGAGGTGAGTGCCTCCTTTAGGCAATAGAAGGCAGAACAGCAGGAGTTGTTGAAGTCCTAGGGAGTATCCTTGTAGGTGAGGCAGGTGAGTGGAATGACAAGATCAGAGTAATCATAAATGAAATGATGATAGAGGTTAGTGAAATTGAGGAAATATTGAAATCCCAGACTTTCCATGGCTCCAGCAAATTAAGAATAACCTTAACTTTGTCATCAGACATAGTGAGCTTGGAAGGTGAAAGTCAATATCTGAGATACTCTGTGAAGTCAGTATGAAATTCACATGTCTCTGGCTTAGTGTAAAGGCTGTGTTTCCAGAGTTGTTGAAGGACTTTGTGGACATGCTCCTTATAAGATGCCTTATCAGCAGAGAAGATTAGGATATCATTCAAGTTAACAATCACAAAGACATTGAGAAGATCAGCAAAGATAGAGTTGACAAACCACTGGAAAGCCACAGGTGTATTGGTCAGTCCAAATGGCATGACAAGCCACTCATATAAGCTATAGCATGTCTGGAATGATATTTTCCATTCATCACTGTCAGTGATGCAGATCAAATGGTATGCATGGCAGAGGTCAAGTCTGGTGTAGATTTTTGTGTTGCTAGCAGTGTCAAGGAGGTTGGAGATATAATGAAGGGGGTAGTTGTTAAGACTGGATCCTCTGGTCCAAGTCTAACTGGAGTTTAGAGGATAATTAGCAGAGTTGAGGAGTTGGGTGATGAAGGTGGACATGATGTCTGGAGTGGAAGGGGACACAGTGAGGATGTCAGTGCAGAACTTATGTGTCACATCCTTAAGCAGGTTCATGTCCTCATATTTTGGAGCAAAGTTCCAACAGGAGATGAAAGGAGGTCAGGTGAGAATGAGAGGACTGTCTTAGTCAATATTAGTGCTAAGGTATAGCATACAGGAAATGTCCTTAAATATGATTGGAGTAAGGTACAGAGATTGGAAATGGAACAAGGACATGAAGTAAGTACAGGGAGGCATAAGCAATGTGGCAGAGGGGTAGGGAGCTGTCAAATAAGCTACCAAAGGATGGACAAGGGTTAGAGAACAATGATATACAAATATGGATAAGGGTCCAAGTGCTGCCTGGATAAGTCTGAGTGGAGAACAAGCTCCAGAATAGAACTCCAAGGGGTGAGGGTGATGATGGACAAAGGGGGCAGAGGTGGGCAGAGATGGCCAGAGGAGGCACAATGGAGGTCAGAATGGTGGATGTGACAATAGTGGTCTTTCTTTGTGATTCTATTGAGTTCTCAGTGGTCTACATAGAGGGGAAGTGAATCATTTTTCTTATGGACAAAAAGGACAGGGACTACATGAGCAGAGGAAGATGGATGGATGAATCTCATGGCAAGGTGTTTATCTAGGAAGGCCTAGAGGGCATCAACCTCAGAGAATGAAAGTAAGTAAGTGGTGCCTATGGGAGGTGAAGTACCTTCTTCCAAGTTGATTTTAAGGTCAAAATCATAATGTGTCACAAGGGTGGAGGCCTTGCTTTTGCTAAAGACATATATGAAATCATGGTATTTTGAGAAACACCAGAGAGGTCAACTGGATCAGGGAATGATATGGTAGCAGAGCAGTGGTTGCTTTCTGGAGGGCAAATACACATGCTAAATTGCATGGAGCCTTCAAGATAGCAAACAAGTGCAAAGGCTGGAGCACTGATAAGCACTACTGCAGGGGCCTTGTGATTGGAGAAACATAATAGACCAGAAGAGACAGAGTCAGCCAGAGATAAAGAGGCTAGAGGCTGCAGAGGTGAGCTCAGGGCTGGTATGGACTGCTCTGATGTCCAGAATGAGATCCTGCTAGAAGCCCAGTCAATTAATGGATTGTAGCAGGTTGTGTCCCAGGACAAGGGGATAGGATTCATCTGGCAAAGTGATATAAAATGCTGTCAGAGTGGTGTCACTGGTTTCAAAACAGACAGAAATGTCAATGGGTGGGGAGATGGTGCAATTGAAGGTGCAATTGAAGAGTCAGAGTTGAAGTGGAGGAATAGAGTAGGTTAAAAGATCATGTTTACTCACAAAGGCAGAATTTATGAAGCAATTAGAGAATCCAGAATCTAGAAAAGCTGGGAAGAACAGAATGTTGTGGGATAGGAGGGAAATACAGTGACTTCAAAAACCATTGCAATGTTAACTTCAAATGTAAAGTATACAGTGTCCTGCTAGCATGTGTGGAAATTTCACTTAGGTTTGGTGGGACAAAAGTTTGCACTGATTAATAGCTATAAGCCAATCCATGGACCTTGTGATTTGGTTCAGGGCTGGCTGAGATATGGCCATTTCAATATGATAACACTATTGCAACAGTTTTTTTTCACTTTTGAAGTTAGTAAAGTATTTGAGATATATACTAACTTGGTATAGCCTCTATTAGCCTTGAGTACTGCCTGGATCCTTCTAGGCATACTTTCAATCAACTTCTAATCAACTTCTGACATTCTTCAGCAGCTATTTCCTTCCATACCACCTGAATTCTCTCCCACAACTCCTTTATTCCTTTAGAAGATGTTCATGCTCTGCAAGTCTTCTTTTAAGATAATCCCAGAGATATTCAATGGGATTTAGGTCAGGAGATTGTGCAGGCCACACCATAGTCCTAAACTCCTGCTCCTCTAGCCACTCCCTGACCTTTTTACAGGTATGCTTTGGGTCATTGTCTTGCTGAAAGATAATATCAGAGGAATGAAGATCATAAAACTTAAAGGTGTTCATGAGCTCATTCTTCAAATCTGAAGGTAAAGGTCCCTATCCATCCTATCATCAATCTTAGCAGCATATTCAACTCCCTGCCAAGTCATACAGCCCCACATCATCAAGGAACCTCCTTCAAATTTGAGGGTTCCATTGACTTGTCTATCATTTAGCCTTTCATTTGCCCTTTTCCATATCCATTTGCATCCATCTGACCCCAAATGATTGATTTTGGTCTCATTAGACCATACTATCTTCTTTCAGTCCTCCACAGTCCAGTCTTTGTATGCATAGACAAAATCATAATGAGGTTCATGATGTTTGATGGAGAGAAGGAGTTTTTTCTTGACTATTGCCTTTATGCCAGACTTCTTCAAGTGCTAGCAGACAGTATTTGAGCATGGAGGTTGATTGATGACATTGGAATGAGTTTTGGTCATTTGGACAGCAGTCTTAGCTTTACCAAAGGAGATAAAATAAATAGCATGTTGAATATTAGCAGAAAAAAGCTTGGTTGGATAACCTCCAAGAGACTTTTGAAGGTTAAAATGTTCCTTGACACAAAGTCTGGATATGGTGGAGTGATGAAGACCAGTACTGGACTCAATGAAATATGAAGAGTGACCAGCATCAAATATAGAGAGGATGGTATTCTTTTGAATGATAAAAAGGGATCACATAGTGATGATGGTTGAAAATCAAGAGGTGTGGGAATATTTCCAAACTCAGACATACTTGTGATATGTGTACTTTTATTTATATAACCAAATATAATTAAATATCATGTGATTTCCTCAAGATTCTATGTCTCAAATCAAAAGCAAAAAAACTGTTGCAATGGTATTGTCATATTGAAATGGCCATATCTCAGCTTGCCCTGCACCAAACCACATGATTCATGGACCAGCTTATAGCCATTGGCAAGTACTAACTTTTGTCCCACCAAATATAAGCAAAATTTCCACATATGCTAGCAAGACACTGTATACTTTGCATTTGAGATTAACATTGCAATGGTTTTTGGAGTCACTGTAGAGGGCATAAGGGGTCATGGGTCTAAAAGAGCAGATGGGTTTAGTCAAATTTCCTTTGGTGCATGGAAAGAATCAATGCAGCCTCCAGTTTGTGTGGAGTCATAGAGGCTGCTACTTATTTTTTCACTTCCAGAGTAGAGACCCCTGGTTTTGCTTCCAGAGTTGCTGTCTTAACTATACACTCCTTGGTTGCATTTTGTATTGTTTTGGGGCAGTTCTTGCCCATGTGGCTGTTCTCTTCATAGACTATACAGAGCTTACTGTCAAAACACCACTTATGTTTCTTTGGAGTAAATTTGCCATTCTTACCAAGCTTGGGTAATAGGTACAACTTCAGAGGAGTGGATGTTTTCATGGAGTTGGATGACTTGGAGTTATTGTTATTAGACTTACCATTTGACTCCTTGAAGCTGAAGATACTGGTGGAGTTACCAGACAGAGCAAAGGATTTGTTGGAGGCTTTGAAGGTGTTGTTGTTAGAGGATTTTGCCTGATGACTAATCTTTGATTTATGCTCCCAGTAACATGTGTCAATGGCCTATGCAAGTTGGCAAAGTTCAGCAAGAGTAAGAGGTTTTCCAACACACAAGATCTTGTCCTTGATATAGTCTGGAAGTCTATTATAGAAATGGTGCCAGAGAGCACCTTTTTCATAACTTTGGACTTTGGAATATGATCCTGTTAAACTCAACAACATATTTATTTATTTTCTAACTATTCTTTATATTGAGGTTATCAAGCTGATGCTTTATGTTTCTGTGTTAAGACCAGGAACTCTGATCCAAGTCTGGCTAGAGTTTGAGGGGCTTTAAGTGGAGGTCATGGAAAAGGTCATGGAGGTGGACATAAAGTCTGGAGTGGAGTGGAGGTGTTGGAGATAAGGAGGGATGCAATGAGGATGTTGGTGCAGGACTTATGTGCTCCCCTTTTACAACTGAGCCCTTGAGGCCTTTAGCAAGCAGAGAGTGTGGTGTAAAGCCAATCCATGGAGGCTGTCAAGCCCTGTTGGAGAGGACACATTGAAAATGGAGAATACAGAGGTGCTTACTAAGGCCCAGTCCAGAGGAATGCCATGCAGAGCAGAGGAGATGAGATGTTGGAACCAATGACTATAGTGCTACCACCAAGATGATCTGTGCAGAGGAGAATAGCCCTAATTGAAGGAAGTTGAGGAGGTGATGCTGTCAGGCACAACTCCTGGTGACTGGAAACAGAGTGTGGACAGAGGGGGCATTAGACAGCAACAGGTCCAGAGTGTGCAGGAGGAGCACAGGCATGAAAAAAGGATGATTTGCCAGACATAGGCAAGGTGTATGAGGTGGTAGTGGAGGTGTGGAGGGTGGAAGCTGGAGTGCTGGAGGAAGAAACAGAGGGGAATAGGAGGTATGGAAACTGAACAGAAACTGAGGTGGAGAAGATAGAAACAGAATGGAGACAGAGTGCAAGGACAGAAATATACTGTTAAGGACAGAGGGACTGGAATGAAGGAACTAAGAGAGGAACAAAAGAATAGACAGAGAGCAGAAACAGAGAGGAAACATGGAGGTCCTTGGAGGAGGTCAGAGTGACTAGGAGAGTCATGGAGGACAAAATGGAGAGGAAGCAGAGAAGAAAACAGAGATAGAGGACAGGATGGGTCAGAGGCAAACAGAGAAACTCCAGAGGGAAGTCAGAGGAGAAGAGGCAAGATTAAGAGATAGCATCAGAGATCCTTGAAAAAGGATTGGAGAGAGAAACAGAGGTCCCTGGAAAAGGGAATGGTAAAGGAGGAGACAGGAGAAGGAAACAGAGACAGAGTAGAAGGTAGTAAGGGTGGAGCATACTATTAAGTCCGGAGGAAAACAGAGAACAGAAAGAAGGGCCCCAGAAAGGGTCAGAGGCAAGGAGGTGTCCATAGAACAAGTGGAATAAGATAGAATAGAAAAGTGGAGAACTCTGGAGAGAAGTTAGACAAGGAGAAACAAGGCTAATAGATAGCATTGGTGATCCCCTAAAAGGGATTGGAGGAAGAAATGGAGGTCCCTAGAAGAGGAAACAGATGTGAAAGACTGAAACAGAGGAGTAACAGAGGGCTCCAGAAGTGGGGTTGGAGTTATAGAGATGAAATACAAAGTGTCCAGAGAAAGAATGCAAGGTCCAGAGAGGGACTGGAGGAAGGTCAGAAGGACCCAGAAAGGGGTTGGAGTGTCACTGGAAGCTCCAAGAATGGAAGAGAAGAAAGACAGAAGCATGAAGGTAGAGTTAGAGGTGCAGGATGAAAACAGGATAGCACCATGAAGCAGAAGACAGAGTACCCAGAGGAGGGTCAGAGGAAAGACAGGAGGCATTGAAAGAGGGTCAGGAGGGCCCCAAAAGGGGTCGGAGTTGCAGAGATAATGCAGAGAATCTCCAGAGGAGAAACAGAGAAGACAGAAGTGAACTGAGGTGATCCCCAAGAAGGGGTCAGAGTTAAGGAGGTAAAGTACAGAATATTTGGAGGAAGAACAGGGACAACAGAAGTGGATGGAGGTGACCCAAGGGTGGCTAGAGGAGCACAGAAAGTGTCAAAGTGTGATGGTGTCCCCCCCATCAAGGCCAAGCCCTCAAGGCCAAAGGAAGATGGAAATAATGAAAACAGAAAAGAATCAGGAACTCTGGAGGTAACTCCAGAGGTATTGGCAAAGAAGGAATGTAGGTGAGAATGATAAGCCTCCAAAGGAGAACTCAGAGGTAGAAGCAGAGTAATAATGGTGCACAAGAGTGTGCAGAGAATGAGAAATGGATGAAAAGAAGCAGAGGGAATAATAGAAACAGAGTGTTCAGAGGTGAAGAACAGAGAATCAGAGGTTGAAGGGGACAAGATGTGAGCCTAGCAAAGGCTCCAGAGGTATAGGTGGAGGAAATAGAATAAGAGCAGGAGTGTTAAATGATCTCCTGGTGAAAACCAGTGAACTCTGGAGTGTTCCTAGAACTCTGATCAATTCCAATGTCAGAGGTGGATAAGAGTGAAGCAATAGGTGGAATTGGGTCGAAATAGACTGGAGTAGGCCGGAGTTATGGTTTTAAACAAGGAACAAGTGTGGAGAAGGAGAAAAACAGAAGAGTGCAAGGAGACAGACATTGGAGGTCATAATGGAGGTAAGTGGAGTCAAATAACAGAATGAACAGAGGCAAGGGCAGAATAGAGAACAGAGGAAGTTAGGAGGATCAGAGATGCCAGGAAGTGGCAAGGAGGTTAAAAGGATGATTACAGAAACACTCCCTTATAGTAGGAAGGTGACTGGACTTGAACCAGTTGAAATCCACAGGACTGGACCTGAAAGGTCCAAGGGCCTTGGGTGAATCTGAGTGCAACTCCCAGGATAGTACCTCCAGAATGGAGCCCTGGAGTGTGGAGGTTTTTGGCATTCAATCTGTAAGAGCATTAGACAAAGTGCTACTACTTAATACCAAGTCGATCAATGGATAATTATATGGAAAGCAGCAATGTTCTGAGCTAAACAAACATCAGTGAACCAAAAAGGAGATCAGCACGAAGACCTGGAGGTGGATTTCCCAAAGATAAGAAGGAGATGGAGATGGTCCTGAATGGACTGGAAACTGCCAGAGATGACAGTCCTGACAAAGGGTTAAACAGAGGATGTACAGGAGAGTGAAGACAGTGGTCTGAAAGGGACAGGGAACTGTCAGAGTTGACAGTTCTGTCTAGAATGGAAAATAGAGGATATGCAGAGAAATAGAAACAGAGGTCTAGAAGGGTCTGGAGATCATTGGAGTTGGTAAAAATGATGAACAGAAGTGAAACTGAGGAAGAAATGGAGGCAGAGGAAGTCATGATGGAATGAGCAGATGTGTCTGGGGTGCTCCTAAAATGGAGCTTAGACCAGGGCAACACAACTCCCAGGTCTAGAAAACAAGAACAGAGGTGGTCTAGAATGGACTGAAAAGCAGAATGGAGAGAAGAGTGGATGCATCTGAGAGTGCTCCAAGAGGAGCCTGGACAAGGGCGATGCAAGTCCCAGGTCTAGAGAATGAAACAGAAGGAGATCTGAAGTGGACTGGAAAATAGAACAGAGGTCTGGAAATGCAACAACAAGGGAAATGGAAAAATGCCTGAAGGAGGCTAAGCTGGAGTTCAGAGTGGTCAGAGTGGCCAATACTCAAACACACAACTCCAGAGGTGGGCTAGAATACTCATTGATAGAGTGCCTGGTTTCCCAGGGGTTGCCAGAAGGCAGAAAAAGCAATAGGAAGAAAAGGAGAGGAAAAGAGGGGGTTAAGAGGAGCTCATACCAGTGGTCCAGAATTTCCAGAGTTGGTAAGCAGAGGAGTAGAGTTACCATTGGGCTTAAGGTCCTCAGGTACAAAGGTCATGACAGGAGGCATAAGGAAGGAAGAAAGGAAAGGAAAGAAGAAAAATGACAGAGGAGGGTCCTAAGAAGAGGACTATTACCATAAGGTCTGGAACTGGCCAGAGTTGACAGAAAATGAATGGAATTACCATAGAACTTGTGATCCTGAGGTGCAGAATGGAGTGGAGTCAGATTTTGAGGTCAGAGGTTGTTTAGAGGTTCCAGAGGACAATCTGAATGTCCAGAAGTGGAATTAGAGGTAATCAGAGGTGAGTCATTATGAGGATGGTGTGAGAGCTGCTAAAGGCAGATCATAGGACATCTTTATGACTGGCTAAGGACATAAAAATGATAACAGAGGAACAGAAAGGTCAGAAATCAAATGAATGGAGAACCTGCTCAAGAGGGAGCTCGAATATACTGTTAAGACCAGGAATTCCAGTCCAAGTCTGGCCAGAGTTTGAGGAGCTTTAAGCAGAGGTCACAGGAAAGGTCATAGAGGTGGACATAAAGTCCAGAGTGGAGTAGAGGTGTTGGAGATAAGGAGGGATGCAATGAGGATGTTGGCATAGGATTTATGTGTCGCACCCTTGAGCATGCCCATGTTCTCGTATTTCAGAGGGATGGAGCTCCAACAGGAGGAGGAATGGAGATGAGGGAAATGTCAGACAAGGACAGGAGTGTGTCAAAGTTGATATTCAAGCTACAGGAACAGATACAGGAGGTGTTCTTAAATACAAATGGAGTAAGGTACAGAGTAATGGAAGTAGAACAAAGACATGAAGTAATGAATAAGCAGAAGGGTTGGAAGTGTCAGATATACAACTGAGAAATGCACAAGGGTCAGAATACAAGGATAAACTAAAACAGATAAGGGTCCAGGTGCTTCCAAGTGTCCCAGCATTGATCTGATCGGATATACAGAACTTCAGGCATGAGGAGGAGGAAGAGGACTGAGAGATGACTGGAGATGGTCAGAGATGGTTGGAGGAGAGGCCAGGTGGGTCAGAGAATGGATAGGATGCATGGATATGACACTCTGACAGGATTATGCAGTTCAAAATTTGTCTGGAGCTTCAGAACAAACTCCTAGTAGTTGTCAATCCAGATTGGATGGAGTACCAGATCTTCCATCTGGAGAAGGTCTGGTTCAAACCATTCCAATGCCATACCATTGAGGTATGACTGTCACATCCATCCATTCTGACCTCCATTATGCCTCCTTTGGCCATCTCTGCCCACCTCTGCACCATCTATTTATCATCTGCATCACCCTTCAGAGCTCTGTTCTGGAACTTGTCCTCCACTCAGACCTATCCTGGCAGCACTTGGACCCCCATCTGCTTTTGTGCATCCTTGTTCTCTAACCCTTGTCCATTCCTCAGTAGCTTATCTGACAGCTCTTTACCCCTCTGCCACATCACTTATACCTTCCTGTACTTACTTTATGTTCTTGTTCCATTTCCAATCTCCATACCTTACTCCAACCATACTTAAGGACATCTTCTGTATGCCATACCTTAGCACTAATATCAACTAAGACAGTCCTCTCTTCCTCACCCAACTTCCTTTCATCTCCTGTCAGAACTCTGCTCCAAAATACAAGGACACAGACCTGCTTAAGGGTGCAACACATAAGTCCTGCACTGATGTCCTCACTGCATCCCCCTCAACTCTGACACTCCTGCTCCAGCTATCACATCCACCTCCATCACCCAACCCCTTAACTTTGCTTATCACCCTCCAAACTCCAGTCTGACTTGGACTAGAGGATCTGGTCTTAACAATGACTGGGCAAAGGTAACTTTAGCATAGTTGGTAGCAACATACCATTCAGTGATTTTGTAGCAGAAGCTTTGGAACAGTCCTGGAAGTTGAGTTTGCATTGGACTAGGAAAATCTGAAGTTTGTGGAGATCAGTACTGTCAAACTGGTCCAGTTCCCAGACTTTGGTCCATTGTGATTGCTCTGGTTTGCAACAAGAGGAGCAAGCCAGACTATGGATGGCACTAGCTAAGTTTCCAAATGTGCTACATGAGATTGGCTCTTCATCTGAGAAAGGGTTAAACTCATTATCAGGAAGATCACCATTGGAAGGATCATTCCCTGGGTCATCTGGAGGATCATCTGGAGAATCTGAGTGCAAGGTGTGATCTATAGGAGTATGAAGTGATGGTGAGCTCAGAAGGGGAACCTCAGTGCCCTTGGGAATTTCCTCAATGTAGGCTCCTGAAGTCAGAGATTGTAAAGGAGCAGGAGCCTGGGAGGCCAAATTTGGAGTATATCTAGCAGAGAAAATCCAAAACTGGTTGACATTATCTGGGCCTTTGTGGCTACTGCTGAAAATACAGAGGGGATCATGTGCATCAGTGAACACACAAGAACAAGAGTGGGTAATTCTAGTTGCCATGAAGACTCAACATAAGTGGAGTCTGAATATACTGTTAAACTTGGGAGATAAACTCTGAGTAACTCTGGAATGCCAGCATTGTTTGGTGTTGGTCCAGGACTTGACTTCACCTTATGTGGTGTGCCTTGTGTAGGTCCAGTGTCCCAATTTTGGAGGGTTGGAAATCAAAGGAGAGTCAAGTTCTGTTGATATTCAGACTAAAGAATACAGGACAGAAGTATGGAGATTATATACTAGAATTGGAGGCAGATTACTAAGATAGACACAAGATCAGGTAGACCTACAATGTGCAAAGGTATGGAGGTGAAATAGACATAACAGAGTGTCAAGATAAAACAAGAATGAAGAGATGTCAAAGTGACATAGGAACAGAGATGTCAGGATGATAGGAATGGAGATGTCAGAGGACAAAGGAACTGAGATGTCAAGATGAAACATTTGCAGAGATGTAAGTAACTGAAGTCTGGAGTTGGTCTGGAATAAAAAAGACAAGACTGAGCAAGTAAAGATAATCTAGAGTTGAATAAAATAGTCTGGAGTTGAGTTCAGAGGACTGGAGTTTGACTCAGTGAAATCTAGAATATGACACAGAGCCACCAGATGGACCTGCAGATACCACAAACCAGATGAGAGAATTCCCAAGCATTGAGCTTGAGGGGAAGGAATGGGTGTTAGCAAGCATCGACAAGATGCTTACTAGTATTGAAGCAATCATGTCAGAAGCTTTGTGGCATGATGAAGATGATAGAAATCAATCTAAGGACATGCAAAATGCATTGGAATGTCAGCAAGAATATCTGGAGCAGGAGCAGAAGGAGAACTCACCAAGGGTTGCTTCAGACAAGCAGGCCAAGCCAGGAATTAAAGTTGATGCATCAGGAGTATCAGAACATGCAGAGGATGCCAAGAAGTGACCAAAGGATCTGTGGCACATGTCAGAACATGTTGGACACTGGTTAGAGGGAACAGACAGAAGATACTTACTAGATAAGGTCCAGGTCAAGCAAGGCAAGCTAGGAAGCAAGATGGACATGTCAGCAATATCCAGATGCAATGAGGACGCTAGGAACTGGTCAAAGAAGCCATTAACTGTGTTAGAACATGAATGTGACCACTTGGAGTGCCAGGAGGAGAAGAACTCACCTTAGGAAGCTCAAGACAAGCTGGATGATCTAAAAGGTGAAGTGGTTGCATTGAGGGACTCAAGAACATACCAGAGGTGTACCAGAGGTGACAGGAACAATGCTGGTGATGGGATGACCACATCAGACTGAGATACAGGCCCAGGAGGCTATGTTGAGGTCCCAGAGGCATTGAGGCTGGTTGAGCATGACTTGGAGTGCAGGAATGATGTGGATGGTGCTGAATACAATGAGAACTAACAAAGAATGGATGGTGTAACAAGCATCACACACCACAAGTCAAAACAACTTGAAATGCAAATGCTAGCTAGAGAAGGTGCAAGTAAGTACAAAAGGCACAAGCATCATACAATGAATGCTGTCATATACTAGATTTTACCAAGTCAAACTCCAGTCCTCCAGGCAAAACTCTGGACTACCTTATTCACCTCCAGACTATCTTTACTTGCTAAGTCTTGTCTTGTCTACTCCAGACCAACTCTGGACTTCTGTTACTTGCACCTCTGAAAATGTTTCATCTTGATATCTCAGTTCTGCTGTCCTCTGACACATCCATTCTTATGTCATTTCAACATCTCCATTTCTGTCATCCTAACATCTCTGTTCCTACATCACTCTGACATCTCTTCATTTCTGTTTTATCTTAACACTCTATTACCTCCATACCTTTGCACATTGCAGGTCTACCTGAGCTTGTTTCTATCTTAGTGATCTGCCTCCAATTCTAGTATATAATCTCCATACTTCTGTCCTGTATTCCTTAGCCTGAATATCAACAGAACTTGACATTCTCCATCCCTGTCAATCTGCATTCCACTCTGCCCAACTGAACTTGACTCTCCTTGTCTTGTTCATTGCCTCTCTAACTTGAGTACTTAGTGACTCTCCTCTGATCTCCTCCCCTCTGAGATCAGAACACTAGACATAAGCAAGGCACATCACATAAGGTGAAGCTAAGTCCTGGACCAACACCAAACAACTCTGGCATTCCAGAGTTACTTGGAGTTCATCCCCTGAGTTTAATAGTATATTCAGACTCTACTTGTGTTGAGTCTTCATGGCAACTAGAGTTATCCACTCTTGTTCTTGTACATTCACTGACACACAATCTCCTCCGTACTTTTAATAGTAGCTGCAGAGGCCCAGAGCTTCCATTTCTCCATAATCTCCAACTTCAGGAGCTTGCATCAAGGAAATTCCCAAGGGCATTGAGGTTCCCCTTCTGAGCTTACCATCACTTCATATAGATCACACCTTCCACTCAGATTCTCCAGATGATCCTCTAGACAACTCTTGGAATAACTCTTTCAATGGTGATCTTACTGATGATGAGTTTAACCCTTCCTTAGATGAAAAGCCAATCCAATGTAGCATGTTTGGCAACTTAGCTAGTGCCATCTGTAGTCTGGCTTGCTCCTCTTGTTGCAAACTGGAGCACTCACAATAGACCAAAGTCTAGGAACCAGACCAGTTGGACAGTATTGACTCCTGCAAACTCCAGGTTTTCCTAGTCCAATGTGAATTCAACTTTCAGGACCACTCCAAAACTTTTACTACCAACCATACTAAAGTTACCTTTGCCCAGTCCTACCTCAATGGTATGGCATTGGAATGGTTTGAACCAGATCTCCTTCAAATGGAAGGTCCAGCACTCTACCAAATCTGGATAGACAACTACAAGGAGTTTGTCATGGAGCTCCAGACAAATTTTGGACTGCATGATCCTGTCAGAGACACAGAGCATCAGCTTGACAACCTGAATATGAAGGATTGTCAGAAAATCAATAAGTATGTCATCAAGTTCAACAGTATCACATTCCAAGTCTAGGTTCATCTCTCCTGTCAAGAAAGAGCCTACCACTACTGCTAAAGTTGAAGAACTTCCTGAACTACTAGTTATGAAAGATGATGATGATGATGCCACCATATAAAAGGTGGAATATGTAATGAAGGATTTTTAAAGTGGCAACCTCAATCAACATGATCATTCCCTTCTGGTACTCATGTAATTGTAGCAATGAACAAGAATTTCATGAATCTTCCCATTGAATTCATAGTTCCAGGTGCCCTAAAAACTGTCAAAACTCTTGCTCTCATAGACTCTGGGGCAGATATAAACTACATTGACTGGCAGTTTGTTTGAAAGAATAAAATTCTGACCCACCAACTGTCAAAACCTCTTACCATCCAAAATGTTGATATCTCCACAAACTCCTCAGGAAAAGTCCTGTTCACCTCTGATCTCTTCTTTGCCATCCACAGCATTGCCAAATCAGCCAAATTCTATATCATGAACTGTGGCAGACAAAACACCATCCTAGGATTACCATGGCTAAAAGAAGCCAACCCCACCATCAATTGGACAAAAGGAGTGTTGACCATCCCTGAATCCATAGACAAATTGGCTGAACTCTACCAAACCCAGGTATCAGCAATTTCCTCCCATAATGAGAAAAGATCCTTTCCCTTAAAACTGCCTCAACATGTCATGGTAAATTGAGTAATTGACACTTGACTCTTTGACTATCTGAACAAAAATGACACTGCTGCAAAATATGAATCTCCAGAAGAATTTCTCATATAAGCCCAACAAAAATGAACCCTAGACTGCATCCAGAAATTCAAAAGCTGATTTTCCCCTCTAGGATCCCTGTTCATTCAAAAACTCACCACCACCACTGAATTAGCCATGGCTGCCAAAAAAGCTAAACCAAAACCAACCCTTCCCCCAGAATATGTGGAATACTCCAAAGTGTTCTCAAAGGAAGCCACAGATCATATCTCTCCTTCCAGACCTTATGATCACACCATCCAACTAAATGAATTTTTCATACCAAAAATTGGCAAACTATACCCACCAACTGCCAATGAAAGGAAAGCCACTAAAGAATTTATTAAGGAAAACCTAGCAGCTCATAAAATCTGACCCTTGCAATCCCCCAAAGCATCACCATTTTTCTTTGTCAAAAAGAAAGATGGACAACTTTATCCTTGTCAGGACTATAGATACCTCAACAAACATACAATTCATGATGCCTATCCCCTTCCCCTTATCTCCAACCTCATTGACAAACTCAAGGACACCACAGTCTTCACCAAGTTTGATGTACAATGGGGGTATAACAAGGTCAGGATCAAAGACAGAGATCAATGGAAAGCCACCTTCCTCACACACAAAGGACTATTTGAACCCCTAGTCATGTTCTTCAGCCTCTCTAATTCTCCTGCCATATACCAACAATTCATAAATGACTCCTTCTGGAACATGATTGCCGAAGGATGGCTTGTCATCTACATGGATGACCTTCTTATTTTTTCCCCCAATCAAGCCACACATGAAGAAAGGACTAAACATGTGCTTAAATGAATGCAGAAGCTTGACCTCCATCTTAAATTTGAAAAATGCTCCTTTAACACCACCAAAGTAGAATATCTTGGACTTGTTGTCAAACCAGGATGCATCACTATGGACCCTGTAAAACTAGATGGAATCTCCAAGTGGCCTATTCCCACCACAGTAAAAGAAATATGATCCTTTCTTGGATTCATCAATTTCTACAGATGATTCATTCCCAACTATTCAAACATCACTCACCTCCTCATTGACCTGACCAAGAAGACCCAACCCTGGAACTGGACTTCTACCTGCAACACCCAATTCCTTACCCTAAAAGAACAGTTCTTGAAGAAACCAGTCCTCCAACTTCCCAACACCTCTAATGTTACACTAGACCTGGGTAGGGGCTAGTGTAGTCCTGTCAGGCTAGAACTAGAGGGCAAGAAGTGGTCTGGTGACTGATGAGAGTTCTGCTTTTATGTAAGTGGTGGAATACTACAGCGGTAGAACAGAGGTTCCTCCTGGTGGAGGCTAGAGGCTACTTTAGTAGCAACACAGACTGGACAGGAAGTGTGGAGTGGTTTCCACCTGGTAGAGGATTTGGTTACCCTCAGCTACTCACTTAAGAGTGGAGCAGAAGACTAGAGATCAGAAGTGGATTGCAGTGAAAGTTCAGGAAGAACAAGAGTGAGGAAAAGTATAGGGGGATTGCGTGGTTTATATATTACTATTCCTGCTTTAGGGCAGGCACAGGAAAGGTGACTAATAAGTGATCAAAGCAGGCAAAAGGTAAGCATATATGAGTCAACAGGTGGCATGAGAAAGGAATAAGGAACAAGCATATCAGAGAGAAAAGAAAGGTCACTTGGTAGAGTTGAACCAAGGACTTGGTGAGACTATAGTGAAAATAGAAGGAAAAAGTGTAGCCCATGAAGTAGATCATAACATCTAAACCTTTTGCCATCACTACCAACACTTCTGGGTTCACTTCTGGAGCCATCCTCCTTCAAACCGATTGCAACAGAGAATGGCATCCCTGTTCCTATCTCTCCCAGTCATTCTCTCCTGCTGAATGAAACTACAATATCTACAATAGAGAACTCCTGGCCATCATCCAAGCCTTGAAAGAATGGCAACAGTACCTTCTAGGATCTTCATTCCCAGTACAGGTTTTCACTGATCATAAAAACCTGACTTACTTCCAAAAACCTCAACATCTTAACTGAAGACAAGCCCATTGGCTCCTTGATCTTTCAGACTTTGACCTGAAATTGATCCATGTCCCTAGAAACTCCTATCTGGACCAGATGCTCTTTCTTGATGACCTGATTTCCTTCCTTCCAATGAAAACACCAAGACTATCCTTCTTCTGCCTTCCCTGTTTGTTCAACTCATTGACTCCACCCTGAAGACCATGATCTCCAAGCACTCCACTTACAATCCCCTACTCTTTAAAAAGCTCCAAGACATCAATGAACTACCTGTTCCCCTAAAAGTCCAGCTATCTGACTAGCAACTCCTAGATGGCATCCTCACCTACAAAGGACAAGTCTACATACCTCCAAATGATGAACTTCATCAAACTGTTCTCCAATGATGCCATGATCATGAGACAATAGGACACCCAGGGATCCTTAAGACCTGGGCCCTGGTAGCCACTGAATTCTGGTGGCTGGGACTCATGTCCTACATCACAAAGTATGTTGAGGGCTGTGCCATTTGCCAGCAGAACAAGGTTAACACACATCCTATCTGTCCCCCACTCACCCCAATTTCCTCTTCCATGATCCTTCCATTCAAGCAATTGTCCTGTGATCTGATCACCAACCTCCCAGAATCTTCTGGCTTTGACTCTCTTTTGGTCATGGTGGACCATGGTGTTATAAAGGGGGTAATTCTTTGCCCTACCAAGAAAACCACCACCACTGAAGGAATCACCCTTCTCTTTTATCACAAAGCCTTCTTGAGATTTGGACTCTATGACAAGATTATCTCTAATTGCAGTCCACAATTCACCTCCACCTTTGCCAAAGCCCTTGGAAACCTTCTCAACTATGACCTCACCCTATCAACTGCCTACCACCCCCAGACTGATGAAGAAACTGAATGAGTAAACCAGGAAATCAAGATCTATCTCCAGATGTTTTGTGGGTCAAATCCAACAAGCTGGTCCAATCAAATTCCTATGGCTGAATTCACTCACAACCACTGCCCTTACTCCATCACTAACAAATCTCTGTTCTACCTCATGATGGGATATGAACTCCGCACACTTCCCTCCATTTTCTCAACTTCTAATGCACCCACTGCTGATACCAGCATCAAGGAACTCCTTGCCTCTAGAAATGAAGCCCTCACTGCTCATGAACTTTCCAGACAAACTATGGCAACTAGAAACTAGAAGAACTTTGTTCTCTTCATCAAAGAACAAAAAGTCTGGCTCAAAGTCAGGAATTTGAAAAGGAACATCACAAACCAAAAATTCACATCCAAATGAGAAGGTCCCTTCCTTATTACAAAAGTATTATTTCTCATCTCCTACCAACTCCAGATACCTGCCTTGTGGGGAAAAATACACCTGGTATTCCATGCTTCCTTGCTAACTCCTTACAAGGAAAATCTGATCCATGGAAAGAACTTCCCTCAACCCCCATTGGAGCTAATTGATGGAAATGAAGAATTTGAAATAGAATGTATCCTGAAATACCAGAGAACTCCAATGGGCTTCCCCTTCCTGATCTGATGGAAAGGATACTCCACTGCCAATGACTCCTGGGAACTGGAGTCCAATCTGAAACATTTGAAGTCTGCCCTCCAGGAATATAAAAAATGCCTCCCCACCATCTTCTCCTCTCATAACCTTTCAAGACAAGGTGCCTCTTCATGAGTGCCCCCTTGAATGAGAGTTTCCCATAAAAACAAACTCCTCCTTATCATTGTCCTCTCCATTTCTTTCTATCTATCTTGCTTTTCTGTTGGTTTTGCAATTCTCTTTGTACACATTTCTTCACAATTTCTTCTTTAAATTTCTCTGAATGATATGGTCTCCAACTGTACTTCCCCCTCTCACCTTTCCCCCACCAAGTCTTCTATTATTACCCTATCTTCCACTGCCACCACCACTAGTTGGAATGTCTATCTAGCTGAAACCATCATCTCCAATGACACTTCACCCTCTAGATGCCCAGTTCTCTCAGTAGACATACCCTCTCTTACCCATTGAGTCCAAGATGGCTTCCCAGACAGACCTTATCTTGCACATATCCAAACCATCATGAATGATTCCCATCTCACTGTACCAATCACCACCCATTTAGATATGGAATCCCCTCTATTGGCATTATACTGTGCTCTCCTTCAAGCCCAACAATTAAATGTTGGAAACCTCCAACCCACTGACCCTGTCATTGCTTTCTTATCCACTGTCATTGCCAATATCTGAAGTGAGTTAACTGGAGCATTGGAAATCCTCACTTATCAGCTCAAACTAGGAGAATTCATGGCTGACATAGATTGCTATCTCTGGGAACTCAACCACAGAAATAATATCCCTGTCCATGTCTCCATTCCTGAACAATCCTCGATGCCATCTGCATCCTCTTCCCCTCTAAGCTCCAAAGAACTCCAAGTTCTTACTCAAATTGAATACACCTTTCACAAAGCTGGAAGACACACCCCTCTACCACTGTCTCACCCCCTTTACCAGTTCACCTGCTTCCATTGCAGATTCCTCAGACATGTCTGAATTGAATGTCCCTTCTATCAATGCCCTACTTGTCTTTGATGGGCTCCAGGCTATAAACAATCTCTTTGTCCCATCCAATGACTCCTCCACAACATCTCATCTGATTTATTCTTTTCCTCTCCTAGATGTCACCATGATAGATGCAATTCTGCCCATATCTCTACTAAAGGCCATATGCCTTGTCACTGACCATCTCCTCTCTCTCCTCCCAGGTCTCCTTCACCTGGAGATGATCCTTATGATGACTCTGTCTATTCCAATATGACTGGGTCCCTTGTAGGACCAGATTTCAACTTGTAAGATAGATTAACTTAGAGGCCAATCATACAAAGGGGATTATATTACAATTCATTCTTTTCTTTCATCTTCAACTTACTTTTCTTGTCTCTGCTTCATTATCCTTTGACCCTTGATGACTAACCTTTACTTTCCCATGTTCAAGTCATGGATTGTCATTAGTCATATCACATTACTAGCTTTCCAATTTCCATCACATTCCATCTAGTTCTATGCCTGCCCTTGACTTGGTCCATGTGCTGTTCCTATACATATATAAACCCTACTCTCTCAATCATGTACTCTAGTCTAGTCTCCTCCGGAATCCAATATTCCCTTCTCTCAAAGACTCCATTCTACTTTGAGTGAATGCTCCTTGAAACCTTACTAGGTTTACTTCATCACCACCCTTTGTACTAGACTGAAGAGAGAACTCTTGAACCTTTGAAATCTATAATGGAGCTACATCTATCCCTACCTGGGCTAGCTGTAACAAAGGCTATCATCATTTCCAGTATTCCTAATTTACTCTTTGACCACATGCTTTAACTCAAATCAGCTCACAAACAGTTTGACTATCTCACTAAGCAATTCAAACAGTCTACAGCTACAATAGAATGAATGGTACACTATGAAGTGCCACATATAGCTGTGCACAAGCTAAAAGTGGCCAAGGACAGGCCAATAACTGAGTTAGAGAATCAAGGGAGGCATCACAAGTCAATATGCAACATGGAAAATCTCCAAGAGACCAAGCTAAATGGTTGGAGGGATAGGAACAACAAAAATGAGGACATGGAAGTCCATCATATCATAGTCATGCCTCAGGAACCTGAAATAGCAAGCCAAGAGAATGACAAAGCAGTTGCTGATGTCACAAACCCAAACACAAAATGGACTGAGCCCACAAGGCCAGAAAATACATTAGAATACCCATCAGATGAGCCACTTAAGTCAAGAGATGGTGAGTGAGTTGACAAAGCTAACAAGAAGGTCAAGAAGGCAGAAAGCTGGGACTTAGTTGAGGCCAAAGAAGTTGATGAAATGGACAAAAAGTTGAGGGCCAGAGAGGCCATACAGACACCACACAAATCACAATTGTACAGAGAGGGCCGAGGAGTCACCACAAGCAATATAGAGGCAGCAGATATCTATGATGAGATTGAGAGTGGGGAAAATGAAGTCAACAATAACAAAAACACAGCAAGACAGCAAATACAAGACCATTAGAAGACACTCCTGACATGCTAGGTGATGATAACCATCATCTAGACAAGCCTACAGAGCTCCCTGACCAGCTAGAAGGCTTGAACAAAGGAGTGGATGAGGTGAGGGCCAAGACAGAGGCTGAGCCAGTTGAAATGAATCAGAACATGTGTAGAGACAATCAAGACTTACCAGCAGATGTTGTAGATGACCCAGGGGATCATCATGCCCATGCAGAGCTGACAAGCAGTGTAGATGAGTCAACTGTGCCTGGAGATCACATGAACATGACAGTCAAGTTGGATGGTAATGAGCATTCATGAATGGAGTCAGAAATGGATGAAGATACAGTGACTTCAAAAACCATTGCAATGTTCATCTCAAATGCAAAGTATATAGTATCCTGCTGGTATATATGGGAATTTCATTTATGTTTGGTAAGACTAAAGTTAGTACTTACAAATGGCTATAAGAAGGTCCATGGATCATGTGATTTGGTTCAGGGCTGGCTGCAATATGGCCATTTAAATATGACAACACCATTGCAACAGTTTTTTCACTTTTGATTTGAGACATAGAATCTTGAGGAAATCACATGATATTGGATTATATTTGGTTATACAAATAAAGGTACACATATAACAAGTATGTCTGAGTTTGAAAATATACCCACACCTCTTGATTTTCAATCATTATCACTATCCAGTCCCTTTCTACCACCTAGAAGAATACCATTCTCTCTATGCTTGATGCTGGTCACTCTTCACATTCCATTCAGTCCAGTACTGGTATTTACCACTCCACCATATCCAGACTTCATGTCAAGGAATGTTCTAATCTTCAAAAGTCTCTTGGAGGTCATCCAGCCAAGCTTTCTCCTGCTAATATTCAATATGCTATCTATCTTATCTCCTCTGGTAAAGCCAAGACTGCTGTCCAGGTGACCAAAACTCTTTCCAATGTCATCAACAAACCTCTCTTCCCAAATACTGTCCACCAGCACTTGAAGAAGTCTGGCATTATAGCCCCACATTGTTACAGTAATTCACCTTCATTCTAGCCTCTTCATAATCATCTTCCATCTTGAACATTCGTTTCCTTTTGCATTTGACTCCTTCTCTTGTTTCCTTGTGATCTTCTATCCTGACAATATAATGGTCTATCCCTTTTAGTTTATCATCCTCTTGGACAAACCCTCTCCTACAACATTTCTCTTATAACATTGCATGTTCTGATCTCCCCATTCATTGCTAAGCCTATTCCCTCTTGCTGGTTCAATTCCAGCATTCTCACTTAGTCAATCTTCCTTTGTCATCTTGGTCTATGCAGTGGCAGGTCCTCATTTACCTATGTTTACCTTATTTCTATCTCCATCTTAACTGTATTATAAGAACTAGCCAGACTCGCTCTTGTACTCTCTAGCTAGTTCTATGCAATTCAGCGCACTACCTTGCTCACTCTGTGTGATCTTGCCCCAAATCTTGCTCTCCAGATGTTGTGTCTCTTTGTGAGTACCTCCTGGTGTCCAAGAAGTCTAGTTTCGAGCATAAGAGTGTTCTTCAATGTTACAAAAGAACTAGCTCATCCCTCTGACTCTTCCCTTGAGAAGTAAGTCACCATAGCTGACCAACCCAACCCCAGACAAAGGATTGCTGGATCCTCCTCCAATCCCACCCCCACTCCTCGCTCTGTCTATGCCTCTAGGGCCTTGAGAACCCTTCTTGCCAGTCAATCCCCTGCCCCATCTGTTGAATCTCTTCTTGCCGAGGAAGACTCTGATATCGAGATTGAAGGCCTCCCTGACGCCTCACCACTGACTGCCACTGTCATCTACAACCCAGGAATCGTCTCCCCCATTCCAGTTACCCCCCCAAGTTGTCCATCCTCACCAGTTGCCATGACTACCACTCCAAAGTCCATCAAGTTGAAGTCCACCCTCCCTGCAGACTTCTCCAGAAAACCTGAGAAGGCAGCATGGTGGATCAATGCCATGAAAGGCCACTTTGAGGCCAATAGCTCTATCTTCTCCACAGACCCTCCAAAGATCTACACCCTCCTCAACAAGATGGGGGGAGGACCTGGTGTCCACTTTGCCAAAAAATGGTACCATGTATTGCAAGACCCCACCGTTAAGAAAGAAAATAAGACCTTTGACAAGATAATTGAAGACTTCAAGTCCATCTTCATCCCCTATGACATTGAAGGGACAGCCAGGCAAACCCTCAATACCTTACGACAGGAGATCGCCCAGAATAAGAAAGACCCCCAAATCATTGATGACTACAAACTCCAGGACTATGTCCAGAACTTTTCCACCACGGTTCTTCGTGCCAACATCGAAGACAAAGAAACCATCTGCCAGAAATTCGCCAAAGGGCTATATCCCCCTCTTCATTGTCTCATCTTCTCACAAACCACCCTCCCTGATACTTACGAAAAGTGGATTATAGACGCAAAGAAGTTTGCCAAGCACCTCGAGATGGACAATAACATCCTAAGAGGGGATGACCGTCCCTTCCCCTCCTCATCTCGCAACTCCCCTCGTACTAGAGACCCCAACACCATGGACATAGATGCTTTAAACCTGTCCTCCATAGAGAAGGCACACTGCCTATGCAATTGCCTTTGTTTTATCTGCAAGAAAGCTGGCTGCTCCACTCGCAACCACCCCAACCAAAACCGACCTCAAGGAAGACACCCTTCCCTTGTTCCATCCACCTCCAGGATCCAAGCTGTGGAGACCACTTAACCCTCCAAACTTGCACAATATGTGCACAGCCTGAAAGCCAAAGGGAAAGACCCCCAACAGATCTTACAAGTCCTCCATGCCTGCTTTGACGAGGCAGAAGAAGAATCTGCTGAAGAAGTCCAGTCCACCACCTTAGCTGATGAGGATTTTTGAATAGGAAGAATGCCTCGACGTCTCCCCTTCCCCATGTCATAGTTCCTGTACTTTTAGCTGAACCATCCAGAAATATGATTCAAGTCCAATTGACTATTTCCCATGGAGTAAAAACCGTCGATACCTCTGCCCTGATCCATTGTGGGGCAACTGGAAATTTCATCGATCAGACCCTAGTCCAATGACTTGCCCTACCAACCTGACCCCTCCCTAGACCAATAAAAGCGTACAACATAGATGGAACTGAGAATTGATCTGGGTCCATCAAGAATAAAACTTCCGCCTGCCTTTCCTTCCCAGATCACGAGGAAACACTTGACCTGATGGTTGTAGATTGTGGATGTTCTCAAGTGATCTTAGGGATGCCCTGGCTACACTCCCATAACCCGAAGATCAATTGGACCTCAGGAATACTCTTCCTCCCTGACCCTTCTCGCCTTGCTTGAAAGCCCTTCGATACTACCCCCACCAGATACCTGATGTGCTGGCTGGGAATT
This sequence comes from Brasilioporus rufonigricans, assembly GCA_038089195.1. Classification (NCBI taxonomy): domain Eukaryota; kingdom Fungi; phylum Basidiomycota; class Agaricomycetes; order Boletales; family Boletaceae; genus Brasilioporus; species Brasilioporus rufonigricans. The sequence goes on from JBBPKJ010000402.1 coordinate 23,631, forward strand.
GATCCCGATAAAAAAACCTCTTCCTGACTAAGAAAAAGAGAGGCCTGGCTGAAGGGAGAGTATATCTGCAAGACAACTCTCTCTACTGAAATCACCAGTTAAGCCAAGACAGACCAGAAACCCCTTCCAGCAGTCTTCTCCTCTTTTGCTGATGTCTTCGCCGAAAAGACCCACAACCTCCTCCCACCCCCTCGCCCTTTCGATCATGCCATTGAACTAAAGAACTCCTTCTCCCCTCGAGTTGCTAAGACTTACCCTCTGAACCCCCAAGAACAAGAAGCTTGCAAGGCATTCATTGAGGAACATTTGAAAACCAGCTGCATTGTTTCCTCCAAATCTCCACAAGCATCCCCTTTCTTCTTCATCCCAAAGAAAGATGGCTTACTTCGCCCTTGCCAAGATTACCACTATCTGAACAAGCATACCATCAAGAACGCATACCCCTTACCCCTTATTTCTGACTTAGTCGACAAGCTGAAGGACTCTACCCTTTTTACCAAGTTTGATGTGCGATGGGGCTATAATACCATCCACATTTGCCCTGAAGACACATGGAAAGCAGCCTTCATCACTCCCCTGGGATTGTTTGAACCCACAGTCATGTTCTTTGGACTTTGCAACTCTTTGGCAACCTTTCAAGCCTTCATGAACCACTCCTTCTGTGACCTCATAGCTGAAGAATGGCTAGTGATCTATATGGATGACATTCTGATCCATTCCTCCGACCTAACCACCCATCATGGTCAAACCAAGAAAGTCTTGGAATGTCTTCATGACCTCCACCTCTCACTAAAGCTTTCTAAGTGCACCTTCAATGTTTCTGAAGTAGAATACCTGGGAATGATAGTTGGTAGCAGCAGTGCCAAGATGGATCTTGTCAAACTCTCTGCCATAACAAGATGGAACCCCCCCTCCAATGTGAAGGAAGTTTGTTCCTTCATAGGTTTCTATAACTTCTATCGCAAGTTCATCCCCAATTTCTCCAACATAGCAGCCCCTCTCCACCTCCTGACCACAGCCAAGCAACCCTGGCTTTGGGGCCCTGACCAAGAATCCGCCTTTCAATCTCTTCAGAAAATCTTTACTGCTGCTGTCCTTCTCCTCCCTGACATCTCTAAACCATTTACCCTCATGTCAGATGCTTCTCTTACTGTGGTGGGTGCTGTATTGATGCAGCCAGATGCCAATGGTGACCTCCACCCCTGTGCATACTTCTCTAAGACTCTGGGCTCCGCCGAATGAAACTATGACATTTATGACCAAGAGCTCCTTGCCACTATCCTTGCCTTAGATGAATGGCAACATTACCTTTGGGGAACTGGTCACCTGGTCACAATCGTTACTGACCACAAAAATCTGTCTTACATGCGTGCCCCCCAGAAACTCCCTTGTCAGCAAGCATGCTGGAAGTATATTCCTATAGGACTTTGACATAATCTGGGACGTTACCCCTGGATCCAAAATGGCCCCAGCAGATGCCCTATCTCGAAAAGACAAAGTGGACGTCTCCCTTGACAATAGTGAAGCAACAATCCTCCCTGACCATGCAGTCATCTGCGCCCTCAACACATCTCTTCAGGCTAAATTGGCCTGTTCCTCCCCATCTGACCCCCTTGTTAAATGAACCTTCGATACAACAGCTGTTGGCTCATCCTTGTTCTGTAACTCTCTTCCCTCTGACTGGCTCTATGATGGCCGAAATCTATACTTCAAGAGTTGCCTGTACGTCCCAGAGATGGCCCGCCATGACCTTGTCTCATCTCTTCATTCCTCCTTCGCTGGTGGCCATGAGGGTGTCTTCCACACCCAACAACGTCTCCAACAGGACTACTGGTGGCCCGGCATGAGCACCTATATACAATGCTACATTGCTGGATGTGCCACCTGCCAATCCAATAAAGCTAACACACACCCCACCATCCCCCCACTGTTACCACTCCTTTCCTCTGCCACATGCCCCTTCCAACAAATTTCCATGGATCTTATCTCTGGCCTTCCCTGTCCGTGGCTTGGACTCTATCTTGGTTGTGGTCGACCATGGCCTTACAAAGGGGGTAATTTTCCTTCCTTGCTCGAAATCAATAGATGCCGCCGGCATTGCAGACCTCTTCTTCCGACATGTATTCCCTCACTTCGGCCTACATGACACCTGCATCTCCAATAGAGGCTCCCAATTTGCCTCCACATTTGCAAGAGAACTCACCCGCATACTATCCTATAATGTAAAACTCTCCTCTGCCTACCATCTCCAAACTGATGGAGAAACTGAGCATGTCAACCAAGAACTGGAGACCTATCTCCGCATCTTCTGCCAAGGACGACCCAACCAATGGATAGACCTCCTCCCTATGGCCGAATTCTCTCATAACTCCACCACCCACTCTTCCACCCACCAATCGCCATTCCAGCTCATGATGGGCTATCAACC
>JBBPKJ010000403.1:0-26043 GCA_038089195.1 Brasilioporus rufonigricans
CTCCTCGTTCTGTCCACGCCTCTAGAGCCCTGAGAACCCTCCTTGCTAGTCGATTGCCTGCCCCATCTGCCAAACCTCTTCCTGCCGAGGAAGACTCTGACATTGAGATTGAAGATCTCCCTGACACCCAACCACTGCCCGCCACTGTTGTCCATAATCCAGGAATCTTTTCCCCAATCACTATCACCCCCCCAGGTCGTCCATCTTCACCAGTTACCATGACTACCACCCCAAAACCCATCGAGTTAAAATCCACCCTCCCTGCCGATTTCTCAGGTGAACCCGAGAAAGCAGCATGGTGGATCAGTGCCATGAAAGGCCACTTCGAGGCCAACAACACCATTTTCTCATCTGACCCCCCGAAAATTTATACCCTCCTCAACAAGATGGGAGGAGGAGCTGGTGTCCACTTCACTGAGAAATGGTACCACTTGATGCAAGACCCCGCCACTAGAAAGGAAGACAAGACCTTTGAAAAAGTAGTCGAAGACTTCAGTTCCATTTTCATCCCTTACAATGTCGAGGGAACAGCCAGACAGACCCTTGACACACTTCGACAAGAAGTGGTCCAAAACGAGAAAGACCCTTGGATCATCAACGACTATAAACTCCAGGACTACATCCAAGGTTTTTCCACAGCAGTTCTTCGTGCTCACCTCGAAGATAAAGAAACCATTTGCCTGAAATTTGCCAAAGGACTGTACCCCCCTCTTCGCCATCTCATCTTCTCCCAAACAACCCTCCCTGACTCTTACAATAAGTGGGTCAAAGATGCGAAGAAGTTCACCAAACATCTCGAAATGGACAACAACTTTCTGAAAGGAGGTGACCGCTCCTTCCCCTTCCGAACCTCTACCCGTACCAGAGACCCCAACACCATGGACATAGACGCCCTCAATCTATCCCCTGTGGAGAAGGCACACTGCTTACGCAATCGCCTTTGTTTTATTTGTAAAAAGGCAGGTTGTTCTACCCGTAACCACCCCAACCATCAGAACCAACCTCGAGGAAGACACTACCATCCCTCTCCATCCAACTCCAGAATCCAAACCGTTGAGACCACTCAACCCTCTGAACTCGCACAGTATGTGTGCAACCTGAAAGCTAAGGGGAAGGATCCCAAACAGATATTACAAGTCCTCCATGCCTGCTTCGACGAAGCAAAAGAAGAACCTGCCAAGGAAGTCCGCTCTGCCACTTTAGTTGACGAGGATTTTTGAATAGGAAGGATGCCTCAATGCCTCCCCTTCCTCATGTCATAGCTCCTGTACTTTTAGCTGAACCATCCGGGAATACAATTCGAGTACGATTGACTATTTCCCATGGAGCAAAAACAGTCAACACCTCTGCCCTCATTGACTGCGGAGCAACTGGAAATTTCATTGATCAGACCCTGGTCCAACGACTCACCCTACCGACTCGACCCCTTCCCAGACCGATAAAAGCATACAATGTAGATGGAACTGAGAATCAGTCGGAGTCCATCAAGAATAAAACTTCCGCCTGCCTTTCCTTCCCAGATCATGAGGAAACACTTGACCTGATGGTCGTAGGCTGTGGACGTTCTCAAGTAATCTTAGGAATGCCCTGGCTATGCTCCCATAACCCGAAGATCAATTGGATCTCTGGGATGCTCTCCCTCCCTGATTCCTCTCGCCCTAGTCGAAAGACGTTCGACACCACCCCCACCAGATATTTGATGTGATGGCTAGGGGCCGATCCAGATAAGAAGATCGCCTCTAGACTGAAGAAGAGAGAGGCCTGGCTAACTGGGAAATCCATCTGTAAAACAACTCTCTTTACCGAAATCACTAGCCAAGCCAAGATAGACCAGAAACCCCTCCCAGCTGTCTTCTCATCTTTCGCAGACGTCTTCGCAGAAAAGACACATGACCTCCTACCACCCCCACATTCCTTTGACCATGCCATCGAGTTGAAGAACTCTTTTACCCCTCGAGTTGCCAAAACCTATCCCCTTAACCCCCAGGAACAGGAAGCCTGTAAGATGTTCGTCGAAGAACATCTGAGAACTGGTCGTATTGTACCCTCCAAGTCCCCCCAAGCGTCTTCCTTCTTCTTCGTCCCAAAGAAAGATGGCTCCCTTCGTCCCTGCCAGGACTATCACTACCTAAACAAACATACAGTCAAAAACGCATATCCCTTACCCCTCATCTCCGACCTAGTCAATAAACTGAAGGACTCGACCCTCTTCACTAAGTTTGACGTTCGATGGGGTTACAACAATATCTGCATTCGCCCTGAAGACATGTGGAAAGCAGCCTTTATCACCCCCCTCGGACTATTCGAACCCACTGTCATGTTCTTTGGACTCTGTAATTCCCCAGCAACATTCCAAGCCTTCATGAATCACTCCTTCCGTGACCTGATAGCAGAAGGATGGTTAGTAATCTATATGGACGACATACTTATCCATTCTTCTGACCTCACCACCCATCATAACCACACTAAGAAAGTCTTAGAACGCCTCCACAACCTCCACCTTTCCCTTAAACTCTCCAAATGCACTTTCGATGTTCCAGAAGTGGAATATTTAGGGATGATCATTGGCAGTGGCAATGCCAGGATGGACCCTGTCAAACTATCCGCCATAATGAAATGGAATCCCCCCTTCAATGTAAAAGGAGTTCGTTCCTTCATAGGTTTCTGCAACTTCTATCACAAGTTTATCCCCAACTTCTCCAACATCGCTGCCCCCCTTCACCTTCTGACCACCGCCAAACAACCCTGGCTGTGGGGCCCAGACCAGGAATCCGCCTTCCGATCTCTCCAGAAGATCTTCACCGCTGCCCCTGTCCTCCTTCTCCCTAACGTTTCAAAACCATTTACCCTCATGTCAGATGCTTCACTCACAGCGGTGGGTGCTATATTGATGCAGCTGGACGCCAATGGTGACCTCCACCCCTGTGCGTACTTCTCCAAGACCTTGGGTTCCACTGAATGAAACTACAACATCTACGATCGAGAACTCCTCGCCACTATCCTAGCCTTAGAAGAGTGGTGACACTATCTCCAAGGCACTGGTCATCCAGTCACCATTGTCACCGACCACAAGAACCTACCCTACATGTGCGCCCTCCAGAAACTCTCTCGTCGACAAGCACAATGGAGTATCTTTCTACAGGACTTCGACATCGTCTGGGACGTCACCCCTGGTTCAAAAATGGCCCCTGCAGACGCCTTATCCTGGAAGGATGAGGTAGACACCTCCCTTGACAACAGTGAAGTGGCAATCCTCTCTGACCATGCGGTCATCCGTGCCCTTGATATGTCCCTCCAGTCCAAATTAGCCTGCTCATCCTCCTCCGACCCTCTTGTCAAACGAGCCCTCGACGCTGCCACTAGTAACTCGTCCCTATTCCGAAATTCCCTACCCTCCGACTGGTTCTATGATGGCCAGAACCTATACTTCAAGAACCGTCTTTACATTCCTGATACTGCCCAACATGATCTTATCTCGTCCCTTCACTCCTCTTCTGCTGGCAGCCATGAAGGAGTCTTCTGCACTCAACAACGACTCCAATAGGACTACTGGTGGCCTGGCATGGGCACCTATATACGCCACTACATCGCTGGATGTGCCATCTGTCAAGCTAATAAGGTCAACACTCATCCCACAGTTCCTTCACTCTCGCCTCTTCCTTCCTCCACCACCTTCCCCTTCCAGCAGATCTCTATGGATCTGATTTCTGGCCTTCCTCCTGTCCAAGGCCTGGACTCTGTGTTGGTCATGGTCGACCATGGCCTTACAAAGGGGGTAATTTTCCTACCCTGCTCAAAAAATATCGATGCTGCTGGAGTAGCAGACCTGTTTTTTAGACATGTGTTCCCTAGATTTGGTCTACATGACATCTGTATCTCAGACAGAGGTCCCCAATTTGCATCCGCCTTTGCCAGGGAACTCGCCCGCATCCTCTCTTACAACCTAAAACTCTCCTCTGCATACCATCCCCAAACCGACGGCGAAACCGAACAGGTCAACCAAGAACTGGAGACCTATCTCTGCATTTTCTGCCAAGGAAGACCCCAACAATGGAAGGACCTACTTCTGCTAGCTGAGTTCTCCAACAACTCCACCACCCACTCATCCACCCACCAATCACCTTTCATGCTCATTATGGGTTATCAACCATGTTCCTATCCCCCCCTTGGAAGAACCTTTATCCCTGCCTTAGAAACCCACTTATCCATCATCTCCAAGGCATGAGAAGAAGCTCTAGCTGCACATCAGAAAACCCAACAATTGATGAAAGAGCGCATCTCCTCCACCTTCAGCCCCTGGAAAGTTGGTGACAAGGTTTGGTTAGAAGCCACCAATCTCTGATTTCCATTCCCATCAAAGAAGCTTCTCCCAAAAAGAGTAGGCCCCTTTGAAATCACTCAAGTCCTTTCCAACCTCGCATTTCACCTCAAACTACCCCCTTCGTGGAAGTGCCACAATGTATTCCATCCATCCAAACTCTCCTCCTATCGAACCACCCCAGAACATGGACCGAACTTCCCTTCACCCCCCCTGAGATCATTAATGACGAAGAGCAATATGAAGTGGAAGCCATCATCTCCCATCGTGGGATAGGAACCAGACGAAAATATCTCATCAAATGGAAAGGTTATGCTCCCTCAGAAAACACTTGGGAACCCAAGTTGAACCTTACCAATGTTGGAGACTTATTAAATGAGTATAAGTCGTCCCTAAAAAAATAATGAGCCGTTTCCCTACTCCCCTCTGGACCCTCTTCACCCTCGCCTGTGCCTCCTTACTCTTCATATCCTCAGCTCTCTTCGCCATCTACTCCCACCACCACAGTCATTGCAACTTACCTCAGAATCATATCTCAAACTAGTCTTCTAGCCCTCTCCGTCCAAGCCTCCCTCCTTCCAGAACTACCCCGTTGTATTCTCTATGCCCGGATCTTAGAGACTGCCCGTGTTATGTATGATATTGAACACTTGCCTTCTTTTGCTGACCAGACTCCCCTCATCTCGGCCATACGCCTCTACCATACCACTCGCCGAGCCTACAACACTTACATCTCCATGAAACCTCCGTTTATAGACAATGTCTCAGACGTTTCCCTGACTATGGCCCTTTCTATTTCCCCGATCACTGCACTGGATTTATTACATGATTTAGATTTTGATCAATTCATAGCCACCTTACCAACCCCTTCTCCTCAGCTTTCCGCTATTCTTCTTCCCATATTTAACATCCTCACCGAAGATGAACACTCCTCCTACCAGGAGCATGATCTGGTCTCCACTCAACCCTTAGCCAGCGTACCCACCTCGCCCTCTCCACTCCCTCATCCTCCACTCATAGAACGCCTGTCCACCCCCTCACCAGACCCCACCTTAGCCATTCCACTAGATGCCCCCTCTCCTGATCACCCTGACCACCTTGTCATCCATTGGAAAACTATCCACGGCAACGTGCTCTCCTCCCCCTTCCAGACCATCCCTACTCGAAGTCGCCCCTTCCCCCTTGACAGGACCAATGACGAGTGTCTCCTCTGTTGCCAACAAGGACACTGGAAGGTTGATTGCCCATCGTACTCCTGTCCCTACTGCCACATCCTGGCACCCGGACACCCACCTACATCCTGCCTCTGAAATCAATGCCCTTTCTGTCTCCGTTGGGGACATGGTGATCAATACTGCCCCCACCGACGTTGTGGCAAATGCGAGCAACTGGGACATACTGTGGATGATTGCCTTGTCTGGGACGCTACTATCCTTGAGGAACTTTCTCCCAACCCGGAGGATGGAGCGGAACGAGATTAGTGAGCTTTCGCCGGTGGCTCAAGGCTATTTAGGAGGTAATGTTACAATTTTTCTCGTCCACCGTAATACGTTCATCATTTCCTTTTGTCACAACCACGCTTTCCCTTTTGCTTACACTTCCTATGACTCCTTCTTAGTCATATTCTATGCGGACAACGTCCTCTTGACTCCTCTCTTCTGATCACCTTACTTTTGGACTAACTCTTCTACAACGTTCTCTTATACGTTGCATGCTCTGATCTCCCCATAGTCGTCAAGCCTTACCTTTGTTAGTTCAAGTCCAACGTTCTAGCTTGACTGACCTCTTTTGGTTACTTGGTCCATGCAGTGATTGACCTTTGTTTGTTTTCCTTGAATCTCCGCTATAAGCTGTATTGTATAAGAACCTAGAAATCCCCTTGATGTACTTTAGCTAGTTCTCTCCACTCTTTCTCTCCTACTATCAACTGCTCATCCAATCTTTTGGTCGTCACTCACTCCTCGTCGCTCCCTTGCCTCTCAGGATGCTGCGCCTCTTCGTGAGTGCCTCCCTGATGCCCTATATCCATGACCGTTGTTGTTGCCAAGCATAAGTATGTTGTCGCCGTCACTTCTCTTGATCATGCCCTATACTAGAAGGTATCGTAGTGAGAAGCCCTTGATGTATTGTCTGCCATGACTAGATAGGTAGTCACTCGAGAGTCCTTGATGTATAGTAGTAGAGAACTCGCTCAACGCAATTCAGCGCACTACTTGCTCACTTGTGTGATCATCCCTTGTATCCTTGCTCTCCAGACATTGTGTCTCTTTGTGAGTACCTCCTGGCGTCCAAGAGGATATTGTCTCGAGCATAGAAGTGCTCTTCAATGTTACAAAAGAAGGCACTTTGCTTTAGGTGCAGACAACCAGGACACTGAAACTTTGAATGCCCCCTCAACAAAAGAATGGTGGCCAAAGTCAAAGAAGAGTTACCTGAGCTAGTTGAACTAGAAGACGGTGAAGAAACCATTGTCAGGAGAGTGAAATTCTCCATTCCAGTGAAGGATTTTTAAAATGAGGACCTTGATTGACATGATTGTCCCCTAAGAGTACTTATGTAACAGTAATGATGAAGTCAAATTCCATGTTGATCCCTCTTGAACTCATCATCCTAAGTACTCTAAAAATCATCGAAACCTCTGCCCTTGTTGATAGCAGAGCAGATATCAACTGTCTAGATTGGCAGTTTGTATGAAAACACCACCTACCCACCACTTGCCTCTCCCAACCAATCCCCATACGAAACATAGATGCTTCTGTCAACTCCTCTGGAAAAATCCTTTTTACCACAGAACTCTTCTTCTCTATTGAAGGCATCACCAAGAAAGCCTTGTTCCATGTGATGAATTGCAAAAACCTAAATGTTATCCTTGGGCTTTCCTGGCTAAAGGAAGCCAACCCCACCATAGATTGGAAACAACAACAACTATCTATCCCCAAATCCACCAACAAACCCTCTGAACTCTACCAACTCCACACCACAGCATTAAACCAACAACAAAGCAAAATAACTCCCCCTGTGAAACCACCTCGACACATCTTGGTAAACAGAGTTGATGATGCTTGACTATTGACTACCTTTGTGAGGGTGACACCAATGCCCAATATGAAAGCCCTGAAGATTTCATCATTAGGGCAAAGCAGAACTGAACCTTAAACTGAGTCATGACATTTGGTTCCAGATTCACACTCCTAGGCTCTCTAGTAATATGGAAACTTACCCTTGCTATGGAGTTAGCAATGAATGCAGAACTCACCAAACCAAAACCAATCCTACCCCCTGAGTACCAAGAATTTGCAGAAGTCTTTTCAAAAGAAGCAACCAATCACATCCCACCCTCTAGACCCTACAACCATGCCATCCACCTTGACAAAACCTTCATATCTAAAATCAGGAAATTATACCCCCTCATGGCAGACAAATGAAAAGCCACAGAAGGATTTATCAAAGAAAACCTAGCTGCCCATAAAATCCGACTGTTGCAATCACCCCAAGCCTCTCTGTTCTTTGTTAAAAAGAAGGATGGACAACTTCGTCCCTGTCAAGACTACCAATACCTTAACAAACATACAATCAGAGACATCTATCCTCTACACCTCATCTCAGACCTCATTGACAAACTCAAAGATGCCAAAGTGTTTACCAAGTTTGATGTCTGATGGGGCTATAACAATGTCCGAATAAAAGACAGAGATCAATGGAAGGCTGCATTCATTACCCACAAAGGACTCTTTAAACCACTTGTCATGTTCTTCAGACTCACCAACTCCCCAGCAACCTTTCAGAGATTCATGAATGACTTTTTCAAGGATATGATTGCTGAAGGCTGGCTAGTCATATACATGGATGACCTCCTAATCTTCTCCTCAGATGAGAAAACCCATGAAGAATGAATGAAGCATGTACTCCAGAGGATGAGGGAATTAGACCTTCACTTCAAACTTGAAAAATGTTCCTTCGCAACCAAGGAGACCAAATATCTAGGAATGATTATCAGACCTGGACAAGTAGTCATGGATCCTGTCAAACTTGATGGAATTGCCAAATGGCCTACCCCCACAATGGTGAAAGAAGTCCATTCCTTCCTAGGATTCACCAACTTCTACTGATGATTTATTCCAAATTACTCTGACATCACCTATCCCCTTATCAATTTAACCAAGAAAACCATACCATGGGACTGGTCCTCTAAATGCATGGAAGCCTTCAATGTCTTGAAAAGCCTATTCCTCCAAAAACCAGTACTCCGACTCCCAGACACCTCTAAACCCTTCACCATACCAACTGACACATCAGCCTTCACTTCTGGAGCCATCCTTCTCCAAACTGATGAAAATGAAGAATAGCATCCCTGCTCCTATCTATCTCAATCCTTTGGACCCACTGAATGAAACTATGACATCTATAATAGGAAACTATTAGCTGTCCTACACATTCTGAAAGGATGGCAACAATATCTTCTAGGATCCCCATTCCCTACCCAGGTCTTTACTGACCATTAAAATCTTACTTATTTCCAAAAACCTCAACAATTGAATTGATGACAAGCCTGATGGCTCTTAGACATCTCTGACTTTGACCTAAAAATGAATGTACCAGGAAAACTTCTAGCAGGACCAGATGCTCTATGTTATGCTTAACCTGGGTAGGACCAAGCGTAGTCCTGTAAGTATCAGAAGGTTTACCAAAGGCAGGTCAGATGACCTTCTGAAGATGGATATGTCAAAGTAAGGTCAGATGACCCTTAGAGAATTGATATGCTGAAGTAAGGTCAGGTGACCTTCAGAGGTTTGAGATACCGGAGTAAGGTCAGGTGACTGTCCAAGTGTTGAATATGCCAAGGTGAGGTCAGGTGACCATCTGAGTGTTGAATATACTGAAGTAAGGTCAGGTGACCTTCAGAGAGTTGCTGATGTAAGTGTCAGAGGTTTCAGTTAAGACCAGCAAAGGTTCCCCCTATTGGAGGCAGAGAGCTACCACAGTAGTGAACTGAGACTTCCCACTTAAGGGTGAGGACTGCCCACTTAAGGGCAAGGGGACTTCTGATGAACACTATCACAAGTGCTCTGCCTCTGACAAATTGAATGCAAAGACATCACCATATGTTGGGTGGCCAGTTACAAAGGGATAGATGGCAATGAACAAGCAGACAAAGAAGCCAAAAAGGCAGCAACTGGACTGGAAGCCACCAGCAGTACTCATTGTCTTCCTCAGATACTACAAACTGACCCCCTACCTATCAGCACCTCTGCAATGCTGCAGAAACACAGCAACACAATAAAGGCACTATGGACTAAACGATAGAACAAGTTGCAATGACAAGCACATGCAGGCAAGATAGACAACAAGCTACTATCAGGCTCATTCCTAGACCTCTCCAAATCCCTCTGATGAAACCAAGCCACTGCACTCATATGGCTAAGAACAACCCACTGCCCACTCAACAAGCACCTACATCATATATAGAAAGCCCCCTCCCTGAAATGCATGCACTGTGGAGTGGCCCATGAAACAGTCTTCCACTTTATCAGTCAATGCCCCCACTACGCAGCTGCCTGACACATCCTACAACAATGAGCTGGCAGGCATGTGACCAACCAGACATATCTGCTAACAGACAAAAAAGGAGTATAGAACCTGCTACTATTCCTACACAACATGGGATGCTTTAAGGCATCCCTAGGCAATTACCAAATACACCACTAAAGAAGATACATTATACCATACTAATATCTAATATCAAATACCTGCCACACGATGAAGATCAACAGCCTGGAGCTGTGGGGAAGCAACCAGACAAAGAAGAAGAATCTCCTGCTCCAACACCAAATAAACAATAGTGTGCATGACCTCAAAAAAAAAACAACTGCCACACAAGACTCTTGCCCTCAAGGCAACCAGACTGGCATGCCACTTCATCATTCTGACTCATCTCTGCTCCCTTTATTCCATGTTGTACTCAACCGCTTTGGTGGTCAGATACTAGCTCCTCCATGACACCACATAACACTCCATAGACTAGCCTACATTACACATAGTGGAGATCTGCTGATTTGGCCTAGGTGACTAAAACCACCAGTGGGAATGGTTGGGACTAGGAAGGGGCCCTATGCTCCTTTCTGGGGCATTTGCAAGGCAGGGATGTGGAGGGGCCAAGGGGCCCTTTACTCTACTTAGATAGCGTTGTCCTCTTATAGGGTGAGTACCCTAATGGAACATAAATGGAAAAAAAAAAGGTAAGGGAAGAGAAGAGAGAAGTGGAGTTGAGTAGATTGCAGGCAGTAGGTGGTGGTACAGAAGGAACAGGAAAGACAAGAGTGAGGAACTACTACTGAGGTCGCTGGGATTTATATAGTACTGGAGGCTGCTCTAGGGCAGGCATAGGAAAGGTGTAAGTAAGCGATCAAAAGTAGAGAACAATAGAGTCCAAAAGAAGAGAACAATAGAAAGCTAAAGATAAGTGCGATGGCATTGGGTGATGAGTAAGTACCGGTGAATAAGAGCTGATGGCATTGCATGATGACTAAAGAAGAATGAGTAATCAGCCAAGAGAAGTCTGAAGGAAGGTTGGCCAATTATGACACATCAAAGATGAGTCAGAAAGAAAAGAAAAGAAAGGTCACTTGGCTGAGTCAAACCAAGGACTTGGTGAGACTAAGGTAGAAGTGAAGGAAAAAGTGTAGTAGAGGAACAAAACATAACACTCTATCACAATGACCTGACTTCACCCACCTTACTCCAGATAATGAAGAAACCACCTTTCTTCTACTCTCTCTCTTCGTCAACCTCATCGACTCTGGACTCTACAATATCATTGCAGAATCTACCACAACTGATCCCCTTGTCCTGCAGAAATTACAGGCCATAGACAACCTCCCTTATCAACTCTGCTCATGCCTGTCTGATTGGCAACTGATTGATAATCTCCTCACTTACAAAGGACGAGTCTATGTCCCACCTACCAGAGACCTTAGAAAGAATATTCTGCAATGATGCCATGATCACCAGATGGCAGGACATCCTAGAATTCTTAAAACCTGTCAACTTGTTGCCACAGAATTTTGTTGGCCTGGACTAGCCACTTTTGTCAAAAATATGTTGAAGGCTGCTCTATTTGCTAGCAAAATAAAGCCAATACCCACCCCTCTTCTCTACCCCTCACTCCCATACCCTCTACAACCACCCTCCCATTCTGACAACTCTTCTGTGACTTAATTACCAACCTTCCTGTCTCCAATGGCTTTGATTCTTTGTTAGTCATGGTGGACCACAACCTTACTAAAGGGGTAATTCTTTGCCCAACTAAGAAAACTATCACAGCAGAAGGAATCACATTACTTTTCTATCACAAAGTCTTCACCCATTTTGGACTATATGACAAAATCACCTCTGACAAGAGTCCTCAATTTGCATCATCCTTTGCAAAAGCATTTGGAAAACTCCTAGGATATGATCTTTCCTTATCAACTGCCTACCATTCACAAACGGATGGAGAAACAGAGAGAGTCAACCAAGAAATTGAAACTTACCTCTGAATCTTCTGTGGAGATCAACCATCTACCTTGGCAGAATGTTATGCTCGACCCTGGTAGGACCAAAGGCATAGACTTGGTGGGTCGAAGGGCCTTATACAGTTTAGATAACCGCAGCCTACCCTACAGTGAAGTAGTTAGGGCTTGACGGGGAGACTGGTCACTTAAGACTAGGGGGTTGCCATAAAGGCTTCTGAGGTCGCAGAGGTTGCAGATCGAGGACTAGATGTAAGACCGAGTAGATTCAGAATGGGGAACTATTGTACAGGTGCTAGGGTTTATATAGTGCAAGGGAGCGAGCACAGACCAAGTGTCTAAATGGAGAGAACAATAGGAAATCCGAAAGAAGAGAACAATGGAAAGACGAAAGGAGAAAGGAAGCAAGGAATGTGGAGAGCCACATGGTTCTGTGAGATAGAAGTGATGTGACAAAGAAGCATGGCAGAATGGAAGACAAGAAGACCATGGAGATGACTGTGGGAAGATCAGAGTCTATAGTAAATGGGGATCAAAGAGAAGCGAAGATAAGACAAGGAGATCACTGATGGTTAATTGGGATCATGCGAAGTCTGAAGATCTAGCTAAGTATTGTGAGAAAAGACAAGTGCAAAAGAAAAGAATCGGGGGAGAAATGGATGAATCGTAACATTACCCCCATACTAGATTTCTAGTCACCGACTAGAATCCAAACTGGAAGCTAAAAGTCATGGTGGTACCGGCAATAGGATACCTTGCAGAAGTATGCATGCATGGATGCATGTGTGGGATGCGCTGAATTGTATTTCATAGGAACACGCTGGGCAGGAGGTGGTGAGGGCAAGGAAGGTGTTGGTGAGGTTGCCAGAGTATCCGGGAATCGCTGAGTGAGGTATTCAGCAAGCTGTTCATTGGAGAGAGTGGCAAAGTGGTCAAGATTGTCACTGGTGAGGAGATCTAATGGCGAGGTGGAGAGCGAGTCATCTGCTGCATCAACAGTAGCTACCAAAGAAGGGGTAGAAGGAACGGATGTGGGAGCGGAAGCATTGTGGAAGCTAAGTACTGCTGCAGTGTAAGCAGCAAGACTTTCATCTGAAGACGTTTGCAAAAGTGCAGAGTGGGAGGCTGGGGAGATGGGAATCGGGGAGGAAGGAGCAGTGGTGGCTGCTTTCTCAGTAGCTGGGAAAGAAGAACAGGAATGCAGTGAAGTACCACGCCAGGGAAGATCCACTTGTATTGGCAGTAAGGAGCCAAACTGAATCATCTGGCTTGGGATTGGAGTTGCCACTGAAGTTGGTGGTTCAGTCTGTTCCTGGATAGGAGTGAGGATGTGTGACAGGATTGGCAAAGATGGCTGGGATGGAGCGGAAGATGGAATTGGTGAGATATGAGCAGTGGCCTGAATAGGCGACTTAGGAGGGGTCAGGATAGGCAATGCATCTACCCAAATAGGGGATGCGGAAGGTGAACGATGAGGAGATCAAGGTGGTGGTTGTGGCCACTGAGGCCTGCAGGGAGTCCAGTATCTGCTTGGAGCACGCCTACTTGTGCTATGATTGAAACGTGGTGCTGGGCGGTACAGCATATACTGGGTGATGCACTTGTGGGCGATATGCCTGGGTTGGTGGCATCAGAAGCATCGGTTCTGCTGTTGGCAAAGGAGTCTGGTTCGAGGTGTAAGCCTCTCAAGAGATGGGGCTGGGGAGCATGTTGGGGCATTTGATTGGAACTGTTTGGGGCACTTGTGGGCAACATGACCGGGTAGTCTGCACCTGAAACAAAGTTTGCTGCTGAAGCAGTGGAGTTGTTTGGCTGGGGACAGCTTAGGAAGCTGTTCTGGCGGGGTAGACGTCGGGGCTGGTCGTGAAGATTATGGTGGGGTTTCCTGTGCCAAAGGTGCATACCTATTGGAAGAGTCAATTTGGATGGCATTTACTGCTGGGATTTGAATCAGGTGAGTGCCCAGTGGAAATGCTGGGATGGTGGTATTCTTGGTACGGACGGCGTGGATAGTTGCTGGTTTGCAGCTCGTGCCGGGAGCAGTAGTTGGGAACGGGGAAACAGACCTGGTAGTTTTACAATGTTCCAGTCATCCTGGGGAGTGTCAGCATTTGGTGACAGTATTGATGAACACTGCCAACGTGTCCATGGTGTTGGGGTCGATTTCTGGGATCGGAGCGGGATCGTACGTCATAATGACGTCCGGGTTTGCTGGAGGCAAGGGAGACTGGAATATTTGAGTTGGGGAATCACGCCTTAGGGCGATCAACTCTGCTCATTTGATCTGGGAGAAGTAGGTGGTGGCTCTGGTTTGCCAACCATTTACCGTTTCTGGAACATTTTCTTGCGTGAGAATGCGCTCAACAAGTTCTGTCAGGATAGCTGCAGAAAAGAAGTCGATGAGGACTTGTTCCTCAGTTACTTCTGCGATGTTGGACTGGGACTGGAATTGAGTGATATACTTGTCAAGGGTAGGCTTGTAAGTAAGCCTTCCTTTCTTATCCTTGTTTTCAGAAATCCTGGTGTCTCGTAACCAGGATAGGGCTTTTTGTGCTACATCAAAGGTTTTGAACATTTCGAGGAACTTGGTCTTGAAATCTTGGAACGTGCCCATTGTTCCGTTTTGCAGGGTGAGTCTGGTAAAGTTTTGGGCCCAAGTGCCCACAGCTTTCTTCTTCATGAAGGAAAGGGCAAAGCCCACCTTCTTGTTGTTGGTACTATAAATTTCCTTGTTAATGAGGAGGTACAGGGTTATCGATGAAAGCCATTGGTTAGCTTTCTCTGGATCACCATCATATTCTTTTGGTTGGGCGAGGAGAAGTTCAATGGGTTCAGAGGTAGGACTGGAAGTTCTGGAGCTAGAAGTTGACATTGAAGTTGACAGAATAGGCGGTGGTGCAACGCAAGGAACTGGATTAAATGTTTGGCTTGTGATCGGTGGTATGATCGGTTGGGAAGGCTGGTTGGCAGTCTGGGGTGGTGTTTGGATACGCACTCTGGGTTGGACAGGAACTGGGACTGGGACAGGAATGGGGGTTAGGGCAGGAGCAGGGACTGGAGTTGTTGGTTGAGGCATCTGGGATGGTTCTGGATTGCCGAATAAAAATCCAGATATTGCTGACGATAGCATGGATCCTGATGGTTCTACTTCAGATATTTCTTGTGAAGTTGTGGTGTTCCTTTGTCGTTTCTTTTCTCCTTGGACAGCTCTTGTGGAGTGCAAGGTTCCACGGAGAGCTCCTTTTTCTTTTCTGGATGATGAGGTCAGAGAGTCTTGAGACATGATGATGACTGGAAGTGAGAGGAACCCAAAGAGGTTTTCTTGAGGCTGGAAGTCTGGAAGTCTGGGACCTAGGGGAGGCGCTCATGAAGAGGCACTTCATCCCTAGCTAGATGTCTAGAAGAGAAGTGGGGTGTGGAAGTACTGAAGAGTACCCGCTAAAAGTATTCTGAATCTTTTGTTATGCTTGACCCTGGTAGGACCGAAGGCATAGACTTGGTGGGTCGAAGGGCCTTATACAGTTTAGATAATCACAGCCTACCCTACAGTGAAGTAGTTAGGGCTTGACGGGGAGACTGGTCACTTAAGACTAGGAGGTTGCCATAAAGGCTTCTGAGGTCGCAGAGGTTGCAGATCGAGGACTAGATGTAAGACCGAGTAGATAAATGGAGAGAACAATAGGAAATCCGAAAGAAGAGAACAATAGAAAGACGAAAGGAGAAAGGAAGCAAGGAATGCGGAGAGCTGCATGGTTCTGTGAGATAGAAGTGATGTGACAAAGAAGCATGGTAGAATGGAAGACAAGAAGACCACGGAGATGACCGTGGGAAGATCGGAGTCTATAGTAAATGGGGATCAAAGAGAAGCGAAGATAAGACAAGGAGATCACTGATGGTTAATCGGGATCATGTGAAGTCTGAAGATCTAGCTAAGTATTGTGAGAAAAGACAAGTGCAAAAGAAAAGAATTGGGGGAGAAATGGATGAATCGTAACACAGAACATATTCCCATGGCAGAATTTGCTCACAATCACTGACCCCACTCAGTCACCAGCCAATCTCCATTCTCTCTTATGATGGGATATGAACCCCATCCCTTCCCATTGGTCCTTATCTCATCTAATGTACTTGCTGCAGAAACCTGCATTAAAATCCTTACTGCTGCAAGAAACAAAGCCCTGGCTTCCCATCACCTCACTCAACAGACTATGTTATCCTGAGCAAGAAAACCATTCATCCTCTTTCACCTTGGACAGAAAGTATGGCTAGAAGCCTGAAACCTCAAATGCTCAAACCCAAATCCAAAATTTGCACCAAAAAGGGAAGGACCCTTTACTATTACAAAAGTTCTATCCCTGATCACTTATCAACTTTGCCTTCCCATCACATGGAACAAAATTCACCCAGTCTTCCATGCCTTTCTTCTAACCCCATATAGAGAAAATGAAGTCCATGGATGGAACTTTCTGAAACCACCACCAGATCTCATTGACAGAAATGAAGAATTCAAAGTTGAATGAATTCTGAAACACAGGAAAACACTGACAGGATTCTGCTTCCTGATCCAATGGAAAGGATACACTGCCATGGATGACTCATGGGAACCAGAAGCGAACCTGAAACATTCCAAGTCCACCTTAGAAGACTATAAGAAATGACTCCCTACTATCTTTCCTCCAAAAACTCTCAGGATGAGGAGCCTCTATGTGAGTGCCCCCCTACATGCTGCAAAAACAAGACCACTATCTTCAATTTCTTGCTCTCATTCTCCTTTTTTGAAATTCTTGGATTCATCCTTGTAGTAGTTCTCATTGCACTTCATTCAAAATTTCTAAACCATTAACCTTCACACAAAAATATGGCCTCTTACCCTACCTCCCCCTCTGGCCTTTCCAACACTGAGTATTCTATCACAACATCTTCCATCCAAGCCATTCCTGGATGGAGTGTCACTGCCATTCACCTACCACTCTTCAAAGAATGATCATGGTCTAATCCCCCTGTAGACTCAGTAGATATACCCATCTATGCCCACAGAGTATGCTCTGAATTACCCAGTGAAATCTACACTGACCAACTCCTTGCATACACTCGAGATGCTTGCCTTGCCATCCCCATTACTTCCCACTTAGATATAGGGTTCCCCCTACTTGCCCTTTATGAAGCATTCCTCCAACTCCACTGACTTTCGGTGGGAAACTCTCAGTCCCATGACCCAGGATATGCCTTTCTATCCACTGTCATTGCCAACATCCATTCTAACCTTACTGCTTCCCTCACCCTCCTCACTCACCAACTCGAAATGGGGGAGTTGCTAGTAGACCTGGACTGGTACTTATGAAAGTTAGGCAGAGAAACCCATTCTCCCATGGTCCTACCTATCACATCCCCTCCATCTGCCTCTTCATCCCCTCTTGATGCAGAAGAACTCAGAGTACTTGAATGAACCAAGTATGCTTGGCACATCACTGGATGAAACCAACCTTTACCACCCAATCACTCACAATACCAAGAAACACGTTACCAATGCCATTGCCTTGGTCACACCCATATCCAATGTTCCGCTTACCAATGCCCCAACTGTCTTAATTGGCGACCTGGACATACTCAAGGATGGTGTTCTGCTTGACGATGTGATATACTACCATCCTCTAGCTCTTCCTCTTCAAACCAATCCTACTCTTGACCACCATCCTATTACTCCAGAAGGAGCACCTCTCCTAGATCAATGAGACCTCCTCATCAACCACTCACTGTGCAAATTTCCACTGGAAGACACCCCCATGTTCCTTGATCTCCTTCTCCAGGAGATGACATTTTTGACGATGCTGCATATGCTAACATGACTGGCTCTCCAACAGACTGATACCTTGACTTGTAAAAAGCTTGACTCAGTGTTCAAGCATAAAAAGGGGGTTATGTTACAATTACTTTTTCCTTTTGTCCAGACTTATTTCTATCTTGACTAAGCATCTTACTCTGCATGTTCAAGTCATGCTTTCTTACTTAGCCAAACTGTTTTACTAATCAGCCAATTACTCCTTTCCTCTTAGTCAGCGATTACTCATCAATGACTCACTTTATTTGTTCCTTGTTTGACAATATGCCTACCCTCAATCAATACTTAGGATATATAAACCCTTCATATCATATCCTGTAACACTAGTCTAGATCTCCTTGAATCCTATCCTTTACCAAGAGACTTCTCTCTACTCTTGAGTGAGAGCTATCACTGAACCCATTGAATCCCAAATTGTATACTTGCCTAGACCAAATATCAATCCAGTATAATCTACAACTGGAACCTCTGATCCCAGGTCTTTCAAGGATATGCCTATCTTCTGATAGTTGTAACACAATAATGACCACAACAGACCCACTCACATACAGTGCTGCTGTCAAAAATGGCCTTCCCTCCATGGCAATCCGAAGTGCCTGAGCAGAGGCAACCCCTGCTATTGCAAGGACCATGGCCAAAGAATGTCAGGTCCTCATTCAACCCACATCCAATACTCCCCTTGTAGAAGCTGACACTGTTATGGCTAGCCTGGGTAGGGATAGACATTGCCTCCGTTTATGGTTTTCAGAGGGTCAAGAGTTCTTCCTTTGGTCTAGTTCAAAGGTTGTTGGTGATGGTGAACCATGTGAGGTTTTGAGGAGTGTTCACTCAAAGTAGAATGGAGTCTTCTAGAGAAAGGAATATATGATTCTGGAGGAGACTATACTAAAGTACATGGTCAAGAGGGCACGGTTTATATAAGTACAAAATTGGCACATGGACCAGGTTGAGGGTAAGTACAGAACGAAATAGAATGCGATGGAAATTGGACAATCAGTAAAGTGGAATGACTAATGAGAATCCATGACTTGGCAATGGGAAAGTAAAGGTTAGTCAACCAAGACTGAAGACAAAGAAGCAGAGATAGGAAAAGTAAGTCAGAGACTGAAGAAAAGAATGAGTTGTAACATAATCCCCTTTGTATGATTGACCCCTGAGTCAATCTATTTCACAAGTTGAAGTCAGGTCTGACAGGGGACCCTGTCATGTTAGCATAGGTGGTATCATCATAAGGGTCATCTCCAGGAGATGGTGACCTAGGAGAGGAGAGAGGAGATGGTCGACAATGAGGTACATATCCTCCTGTGGAAATACGAGCAGTATTACATCTATAAGGATGGTGACGAGGAGGGGAAGAGAAGGAGTCAGAGGAGATGTTATGAGGGGTTTGTCGAGTGGGACACAGAGACTGTTTATGTCCAGGAGCCCATCAGAGACAGATGTGGCACTGATACGAGGAGCATTTGACTTGGGTATGTCCTAGATACCTGCAATGGAAGCAGGTGAATTGATAGAGTGGATGGGAGGGAGGAAGTGGAGTATGTCTTCCAGCTTCATGAAAGGCATATTCAGTTCAGTCAAGAACTCAAAGTTCTTCTGGATTTAAAGGGGAAGAAGACACAGATGGCATTGAGGATTGTTTGGGAATGGAGAGATGGATGGGCGTGTTGTTTCTGTGATTTAGTTCTCGAAGGTAGCAGTCAACGTCGGTTATGAATTCTCCAAGTTCAAGCTGATAAGCAAGTATTCCCAGGGCTCTGGTGAGTTCACTGCAAATGTTGGTAATAACAGTGGACAGGAATGCAATGGTGGGGTTGGTAGATTGGATATTTCCGACATTTAATCATTGGGCTTGGAGAAGAGCATGGTATAATGTGAGTAGGGGAGATCCCATGTCTAAATGGGCAGTGATAGGTATGGCAAGGCAGGAGTTGTTCATGATGGTCTGGATGCATGTGAGGTATGATCCATCAGGGAAGCCATCTTGGATGCAATGGGCAAGGGGTGGTATGTCAACAGAGAGGACAGGGCATCTAGATAGTGAAGTTTCATTGGAGAGAATGGTTTTGGTGAGATAAACATTCCAACAAGTGGTGGTGGTGGTGGAAGATAGGGTAATAGAAGACTTGGTGGGGGAAAGGCAAGAGGGGGAAGTATGGTTGGAGGCCATGGTGTTCAGAGAAGGTTAATGGAAGAATTGTGAAAAAGTATGTATGAAGAGAAGAGCAAAACCAATAGAAAAACAGGTCAAGAAGAAGGAGAGGGAGATGGCGATGGTAAGTAGGAGTGTGTTTGTTTTATTTTTTCTCATTTGAGGGGGCACTCACTTAGAGGCACCATGTCTCAAAGGGTTATGAGGGAAGAAGATCTTGGGGAGTCATTTCTTATAATCTTGGAGGGCAGATTTTGAATGTTTCAGATTGGACCCCAGTTCCCAGGAGTCATCAGTGATGGAGTACCCTTTCCATCAGATCAGGAAGTGGAAGCCCATCAGAGTCTTCCAGTGTTTCAGGATGTGTTCTATTTTGAATTCTTCATTTCCATCTATAAGTTCCAATGATGGTTGAAGGAAGTTCTTTCTGTGGATTGGATTTTCCTTGTATGGAGTTAGTAGAGAAGCATGGAATATGGGGTGGATTCTTCCCCAAGACACCAGTAATCGGAGTTGATAGGAGATAGAAGATAGCACTTTGGTGATAGAGAAAGGACCTTCTTGTTTGGATGCAAATTTGGAGTTTGGAACACCCCTCTTCAAGTTTTCGGCTTCAAGCCATACCTTTTGTCCTTTGGTGAAAGGTATAAACTTCTTTTGGTTTCTGGCAGTCATGGTTTGTCTGGAAAGTTTGTGAGTGGGAAGGGCTTCATTTCTGGATGCAAGGAGTTCTTTGATTCAGGTATCAGTGGCTGGTATGTTGGAAGTTGGGAAGATGGAAGGAAGGGCTCAGGGTTCATAGCCCATCATGAGAAAGAATGGGGATTTGCTGGTGATGGAATGAGGGCAGTGATTGTGAGTGAATTCTGCCATAGGGAGTTGTTTGGACCAGTTTGTCAGGTTAGATCCACAGAATACCTGAAGATAGATTTTGATTTCTTGATTCACACACTCAGTTTCTCTGTCAGTTTTGGGGTGATAGGCAGTGGAGAGGACAAGGTCATAGTTGAGGAGGTTTCCTAGGGCTTTGGCAAAGGCAGAGGCAAATTGTAGACCACAATCTGAAATAATTTTGTTGTAGAGTCCAAACCTAGAAAAGACTTTATGATAGAAGAGAAGGGCGATCCCTTTGGTGATGGCAGTTTTCTTGGTAGGGCAAAGGATTACCCCCTTTGTAAGGCCGTGGTCCACCATGACCAGAAGAGAATCAAAACTGAAGAAGATGGGAAGGTTGGTGATAAAGTCACAGGACAGTTGTCTAAATGGGAGGGTGACAGAAGAGGGAATCGGGGTGAGTGGAGGGCAGGTTGGGTGGGTATTGACCTTGTTTTGCTGGCAAATGGTGCACCCTTTAACATATTTCATTACATAGGATGCAAGTCTGGGCCACCAGAATTCAGCAGCCACCAGGGCACAGGTTTTCAGGATGCCAGGGTGTCTGGTGGTTTCATGGTCATGGCACCATTGGAGGATGGTGCAGCAAAGTTCATCGTTAGGAGGTACATAGACTTGTCCTTTATAGGTAAGGATGTTGTTGAGTAGTTTCCAGCCAGATAAGCATGATTTCAGCAGAGCAGGTAGTTTGTCAATGTCTTGAAGTTTTTTGAGGAGCAAGGTGTCACTTTTGGAATGTTTGGATATCAAAGTTTTCTGGGTGGAGTCAATGAGTTGGACAAACAAAGAGGGAGGAAGGAGAGTGGCTTTGGTTTCAGTGTTGGGGGAAAGGAGATCTGGTTGTCAAGAAAGAGTGTTGGGTCCTGAGAGAAGTTTTCCAGGGATGTGGATCATCTTTAGATCAAAGTCTGAGAGGTCGAGGAGCCAACAGGCTTGTTGTCTATTTAGGTGTTGGGGTTTGCAAAAATAAGTGAGGTTTTTGTGGTCAGTAAAGACCTGTACTGGGAATAGGGATCCAAGGAGGTACTGACACCATCCTTTCAAGGCTTGGAGGATGGCTAGGAGTTCTCTGTCATAGATATCATAGTTTTGTTTGGCTGGAGAAAATGATTTGGAGAGGTAGGAATGAGGATGCCATTCTCTGTTGCAATTAGTTTGAAGGAGAATAGCTCCTAAGGCAAACATGGATGTGTTGGTGGTGATGGTGAAGGGTTTGGAGGTGTCAGGAAGTTGGAGTATGAGTTTCTTTAGAAATTGTTCTTTTAGGACTAGGAAGGCTGAGTTGCATGTAGGGGACCAGTCCCAGGTTTGGTTTTTCTTGGTTAGATCAATGAGAGGTTGGGTGATGTTGGAGTAGTCAGGAATGATCGTCTATAGAAGTTCACAAATCCAAGGAAAGATTGTACTTCTTTTACTGTGGAGGTGGTTGGCCATTTAGAGATTCCATCCAATTTAATCGGGTCCATAGCAATGTGCCCAGGTTTGACTATGAGTCCAAGATATTCCACTTCATCTACAACAAAAGAACATTTTTCTAATTTGAGGTGGAGGTCGAGCTCTTTCATTTGTTGGAGGACTCATTTGGTTCTTTTGGTGTGGGTTGCTTTGTCGGAAGAGAAGATAAGGAGGTCATCCATGTAGATGATGAGCCATCCTTCAGCAATCATATCTCAGAAGGAGTCATTCATGAATCATTGGAAGGTGGCTGGGGAGTTTGACAGCCTGAAGAACATGACAAGGGGTTCGAAGAGTCCTTTGTGGGTAAAGAAGGCAGCCTTCCATTGGTCTCCATCTTTGATCCTTATGTTGTTGTACCCCCATCGTATGTCGAACTTGGTGAAGACTTTAGTGTCCTTGAGCTTGTCAATGAGGTTGGAGATTAGAGGAAGGGGATATGCATCTCAAACAGTATGTTCATTGAGATATCTGTAATCTTGACAGGGGCATAGTCATCCATCTTTCTTTTTGATGAAAAAGAATGGGGATGCTTGGAGAGATCGTGATGGTCAGATTTTTTGGGCTGCTAGGTTTTCCTCAATGAACTCTTCTGTAGCCTTTCATTCATCAGTGGTTAGTGGGTACAGTTTACCAATTTTTGGTACAAAGGATTCGTCTAACTGGATGGTGTGGTCATAGAGTCTGGAAGGGGAAATATGATCTGTGGCTTCTTTAGAGAGGACTTCAGAGAATTTGGCATATTCTGAGGGAAGGGTTGTTTTCATTTTAGTCTTTTCTGTGGCCATGGCTAGTTCTGTGGCAGTAGTTAACTTTTGGACATATGGGGAGCCTAGGGGGGTGAATCAACTTCCAAACTTCTGGATGTGATCCAGCATTCTTTTTTGTTGAGCACATAGGAGAAATTCTTCTGGAGATTTGTACTGTGCCGTGGTGTCTCCCTCATTGAGGTAATCAAAGAGTTAGGCATTGGTTACTCAATTGACCATGACGTGATGAGGCAGTTTTGTAGGGAAGAATCATTTGGCCTTGTGGGAAGAGATGGCAGATACTTGAGTTTTGTAGAGTTCAGTGGATTTATCAATAGTTTCTGGGATGGACAACATTCCTTTGGTGCAGTCAATGGCAGGGTTGGCCTCTTTCAGCCAGGGTAATCCTAGGATAGTGTTTTGTCTTCCACCATTCATGACATAAAACTTGGCTGATTGGGCGATGCTGTTGATGGCAAAGAAGAGGTCAGTGGTGAACAGGACTTTTCCATTTGAGTTTGTGGAAATATCAACATTTTGGATGGTAAGGGGTCTTGGTAGTTGGTGAGTCAGGATTTTGTTCTTTTGAACAAATTGCCAGTCAATATAGTTTATGTTGGCTCCAGAGTCTATGAGAGCAGCAGTTTTGACAGTTTTCATGGTACCAGGGATGATGATCTCAATGGGAAGGTTCATGGAGTCTTTATTCATCACTATTGTTACATTAGTACTGGAAGGGAATGATTGTGTTGATCAAGGTTCCCATTTCAAAAATCTTTCGTCACATATTCCACTTTCTGGACTATGGTTTCTTCTTCATCATCCTCAATGACTAGTAACTCAGGGAGTTCTTCAACTTTGGTGGTGGTAGATGGTTCCTTTCAGGTTGGAGGAACGAGCTTGACTCAACATTCTCTAGCCATATGTCCTTTTCTTCTGCATCTGAAACAGATTCCTTCTTTCTGACATTTGGCACACTCAGCAGGAGTAAGTTTCTTTGAAAATGTGATGTTGTCTATGTCCATGGCAAATGGGTCACATTCAGGGGCATTGGCTGAGGTATTTCTGGGGATGAACAGGCAGCTTGGTTGTCTGTTTTGTTGGGCAACTTCTCTGGCTTGTTTGCTTTTGTTGAAGAAGAGGGCAGCTTTGTCGTACCATTCAGTGATTTTAGTGGGGGTGGTATCCATGGAGAAGATTCAGGTCATAAGCCAGGTGGGCAGTCCTGCAGAGAAGTATTTGATAAGGATGTTATCTTGTTGGTTTAGTTTAGCCAGGGTGGCATGGTTTTGGAATGAAGCAATATACTTGGTGATGGATGGTTTAAAGGCTCAAGAGTCTTTCTAGTAGATCATCCTGGTGGTGGCAAGCCAGGTGATGTAACGTTGAGAGCACTTCTATGCTCGAGACTTATAGTTTCCTGAACTTTGGGAGGTACTCATGAAGAGACACAATGTCCAAAGAGCAGCACACAAGAGGATGGAACACAAGGAGCACAGTAGTACATTGGATAAATGTAGAACTAGCTAAGGGACAAGAGTGACTACCAAGCTAGTTGATATAGTACAATTGGAGCGGAGCCAGAATGGAAAGTAAATAGAGGTAAACGGGGACCTGCCTGCGCTTGGACCAAGACAACAAGGACAAAGGGTATTAGCTAAGCGAGAAAGTGGGAATCGAACCAGCAAGACAAGAGCTTAGCTATAGCTATCAGTGAAGAGATCAGAATATGCAACATTGTAAGAGAAGTGCTGGAGGAGGGGCTAGTCCAAGATAAGGAGTCATCCAAGAGAGTAAGCCATTACATTGTCAGGGAAGAAAACAACAAGGAAAGGGGAGTAGGACTCGTGAGGAAAAGGTGTTATGTGGGTAAAGCGAAAGAGAATCAGAAAGAGTCCTGAATGGAGGTGGTTTACTGTAACATTACCCCCTTCATAAACTTGGAACCCCGAGCTGAGTTCATTGAGTTTGGTCTGGGCCATCTGCATCACCATTCGAGACCACGTCGTCATCATCATCATCACCCCTGCTGTGGCAATCATCAGTGATGTGCCTGAGGGTATCACAGATTGTGCATCGGCGATGGGGGCAGTAATGATCTCCATGTCCCCAGCGAAGGCAAGCCTCGCATTGCTTATGGATACAGGAGTAGGGAAGGTGCCCAGGGGCAGGGCAGCGACAGTAAGGGCATTTGAATTGGGGGCAGTCTCGCTTCCAATGTCCTGGTTGTCCACAGTGATAACAGTCTCCGAGGGGTTTATGGAGGGAGCCTGGGGAGATCCGAAAGGGGGGAAGGGTGGGTAGGTGAGAGGAGAGGACAGCTCCATGTTGCAAGGGCCAATAGAGGGTATGAAAGGACGGATCTTCAGGAGAAGGGATGTCGAGGGGCAGAAGGTGAGTCAGTTCGTCATCTCCTGGTGGTGGGGTGTGGAGGCAAATGGCAAGAGAAGGAGGGGAAGCAGTCTGGTGGGTGAGCATGGCATCAGCCTCTTCCAGAGTGATCTGAGGGGGGTGTGGCAGGGGTTGGATATCACGTTCGAGGTAATGGTCTCTTTCTGATTCTGAGAGCGAAAGGAAGATGGGATGAAAGGTATGGTAGAGTTTAATGGGGTTTAAAGCGGAAATGTATTGGTCAAATCTTAAAACTTCAAGATGGTCAAGCGCAGCAGTTGGTCCAGCAGCTAATGCTAAAGTGGAAAAGGTAAAGAAGTCATGGGGGAGGTCATTTGGTTGGAGACAATGGTGAAGGTTTAGTAGACTATGGGAGTGGTGAAATAAGCGTACTGCAGAATGGAGTAAAGAGTTTGATTGGTAAGACGGGAGGTGTTCGATCTGAAGTAATATTTGGGGTTTTGTAAGGATGAGAGCATATAACATGCAACGTTGGAGGAGGGGGAGTAAGTGGGGTTGGACTTGGTGGAGAGCAAAGAGTGGGAGGGTTTCTTGGTTGGGTGAGGTAGACATGTCAAGCAAATAGTTGATGGAGGATAGACTGGGAAGTGATGGAGGAGATGGTGGCTAGGAGGACGGAGAGTAGGATAATAAAGGTGCCGACAAGGGAGATCAAAAGAACCTAGAAGGGGAGGGTGATGCCATTCATTGGAGGTGCCTGGTTATCTTGTACTCCT
>JBBPKJ010000404.1:0-26025 GCA_038089195.1 Brasilioporus rufonigricans
CTTTACGCGAATTCAGCCGGAGGGTGTCGGCAAGATTTTGGACGTGCAGTCCATCGACAGCCAGACATTTATCTATGCTTCTGTCTCTGCTTGAATTGTACAATAAGAACTAGCTAGACTGCATCATGTATCCCCTAGCTAGTTCTATATTATTATAATACACTACTTTGCTCTCCCTCATGTGAAGTCCACTCCAATCTCCTTGCAGGACATTGTGTTTCTTCATGAGTACCTCCCTATATCAAAAAGGTATTGTTTGAGCATAAGAAGTGCCCTCAATGTTACACTTTGATAACATATGAAAGAAGGAGTTGGATGAGCTTAAGGACATCAATTATCAGCTTGGTATGGATTTCATACAAGATCATGATGGGTCTCAGTCTATCAATGCATTGGCATATCACTTCATGTTCAATCTCCAATGCCCCAGCAGCCCATGATACTGAAGATCAAGCCATAGGACAAACAAGAGTACTCTATAGAATTGTTGTTGGTTTATGAATCCATTCTAGCCCTAATGGTGTGATGTAAGTACTAGCTTATGTAAGCTAAAGTGCATAGATAATCAAATAATTGCAACATGGGAAACCTTAATTGATGTTGAACATCTGTTTAATTGTGGCTGACTGATTTCATCTTATGTGCAATCTTGCTTGTCAAATGAGTCTACTCATACACTACTATGTTTAGGTCATTAGAGCTTGCTTGACCTTGTCTGGATGGAGGACATAATGGCAGTGGGCTCACTACCTGATGCTGAGGCTGGTGAAGAGGCAATGAAAGATATTTAGATTTGTCATAGTGTTACAGTAGATTGTCACATCCATGCATCCTATCCATTCTCCAACCCCCTGGTCTCTCCTCCTACTATCTTCAACCATCTCTGGTCATCTCTGCCCCCTCAGTCCTTCTCATGCCCAGAGTTCCATATCTCCAATTAGACCAATGCTGAGACACTTGGAAGCATCCAGACCCTTATCTGTTTTAGTATATCCTTGTATTCTGACCCTTATCCATTCCTCCCTTGCATATTTGACA
Organism: Brasilioporus rufonigricans; assembly: GCA_038089195.1. Classification (NCBI taxonomy): domain Eukaryota; kingdom Fungi; phylum Basidiomycota; class Agaricomycetes; order Boletales; family Boletaceae; genus Brasilioporus; species Brasilioporus rufonigricans. The sequence continues at coordinate 1,039 of JBBPKJ010000404.1, forward strand.
CTTCCAACTCTTCTGCTTGCTTGTTACTTCATGTCCTTATTCCACTTCCATTTGTTAAGACCAGATCCTCTGGTCCAAGTCCAACTGGAGTTCAGAGGATGATAAGTAGAGTTGAGGAGTTGGGTGACAGAGATGGACACAATGTCTAGAGCTGTCACATCCATCATTCCAACCTCCATTATGCCTCCTCTGGCCATCTCCACCCACCTCCACAACCTCTGTTTATTATTCAAATCACCCCTTGGAGCTCCATTCCAGAGCTCATTCTCCACTCAGACCTACTCTGACAGTACTTGGACCCTTATCTGCATATGTATATCCTTGTTCTTTGATCCTTCATTATTCCTCACTACCCTCCTTGACTGTTACACCTGATCATTTCATGATCAGGTGTAGCCCTTCTAGTTTGCCTTCCTGGTCATCTGTGGCATCTGGAAGCAAAAAAGGCCTCTGGGTCAGTGAGAGGGTCTTGATGAAAGATGGATAGAGTCAAGGACTGAGCCAAGACTTTATCTGAGTTTCCAGAGTTCAAACGTTTACTTCAGAGAGAGAGAAAATGTTAATGGATTCAAGAGGGTTCTGGGAAGGACAATACAAGGCGAAGGGAGATCTAGGTTAAGGTTACAGGGTATCTAGCTATGGTTTATATAGCTGTAGGAATGGTGCACGGACCAAGTCAAGGGTAGGCATGGAAGATGAATGACTAAGAGGAATGAGTCAATGGGAATCTGAGAGATCTAAGAATAGAGGGATGAGTCAGAGATAACGGATAGTGACAAAGAGTCTATGAGTCAGTGAGAAGAAGTGACAAAGAGATGATGAGTCAATGGGAAAGAGAATGAGTCAAGGAGATCATGGGGTCAAGGAAAGAAGCGTTAGATCAAATGGAAGAGAAGGGAATCTATGATGAATGAAGATGAGTCATAGATTAGTCAAGGTTCAGGGAGAAAATAAGGATCAAGGAAGAGAAGCAGAGAAGCAAGGTATCTATGTGATGAGTCATAGATAAGGTGAGAGTCAGAAGACAAATGAGGAAATAGGGAATCATGGGAATGGGATTGGAGTGAGTCGTTGGATTGGCCAATGACAAGTGAGGAATCTATAATCTATTGAAGGGACAGGTTTAACTGGTGAAGTCTGAAGTAAGAAGTTAGCCAAGTAAAGGTCTGAATGTACAGTGTACTTCAAGGGTTCGAAGATAATGTTTCAAGTGTTCTGGGAATGTCTATGGAGGAGTGAATGGTCAGTCATCTGTGCGAGCCAGGCAGGGAGACGTCAACTGGGAGTCCATGTTGTTGGATGTCCAGATGTTCAAGGAAGAGAGGATTTGGGAAAAGGAAAAGAGTACACCAGGTGTAGGATGTATTGTAACATTGACACTTCCAACCCTTATGCTTAACAGTTTACTTCATGTCCTTGTTCTCTTTTCATTCTCTATACCTTACTCCAATCATACTTAAGGACATCTCCTGCATGCTATACCTCAGCACTAATATTGACTAAGACAGTCCTCTCATCCTCACCTGACTTCCCCTTCATCTCCTGTCAGAACTCCACTCTGAAATACAAGGACACAGGCCAGCTTAAGGGCATGACACATAAGTCCTGTGCCAATGTCCTCACTGCATCCCTCCTCCACTCCAACACCTCCATTCTGGACATTTCATCCACCTCAGTCACCCAACCTCTCAACTCCACTTATTGTCCTCCAAACTCCAGTCAGACTTGGACTGGAGAATCCAGTCTTAACAGGAGTGGAGATATCAGAGTACAGGGAGGACATAGTAAGGACATTGGCACAGGACTTATGTGTTGTGCCCTTAAGCAGGTCCATGTCCTCATATTTTGGGAGGAAGTTCCAACAGAAAGCAAGGGAGGAGATCAGACAAGGACAGGGGGCTGTCTTAGTTGATATTAGTGCTAAGGTATAGCATATGGGAGATGTCCTTAAATATGGTTGGAGTAAGGTACAGAGTTTGGGAATGGAACAAAGACATAAAGTAAATACAGGGATGAGATAAGCAATATGGCAAAGGGGTAGGGAGCTGTCAAGTAAGCTACTGAGGAATAAACAAGGGTTAGAGAACAATGATGTACAAAAGTGGATGAAAGTCCAAGTGTTGCCAGGATGGATCTGAGTGGAGGATGAGCTCCAGAACAGAACTTCATAGGAGATGTGGATAGTGGACAGGTGGATGCAGAGGTGGGCAGAGAAGGCTAGAGAAGGTGTTACAGAGGTTGAAGGGATGGATGTGACACCATTACTCTATACCTTACTCCATTCATATTTAAGGACATCTCCTGTATCTGATCCTGTAGCTCAAATATCAACTTTGACACACTCCTATCCTTGTCTGACATTTCCCTCATCTCCACTCCTCCTCCTGTTGGAGCTCTGTCCCTCTGAAATACAAGGACACAGGCCTGCTCAAGGGTGTGACACATAAGTCCTGTGCCAATGTCCTCATTGCATCCCTCCTCATCTCCAACACCTCCACTTCACTCTGGACTTCATGTCCACCTCCATCACCTTTCCCATGACCTCCACTTAAAGCCCCTCTAGCTCTGGTCAGACTTGGACTGGAGTTCCTGGTCTTAACATAGACTATCTTATAATGCATAAGGTCATAATGCATATTAGCTCATAACACATAGCATCAGGGAGCTACACTCAGGTCCTCTCCCAGCCAAAATGCATTGGTTTTTGTTGTTATGCATTATGAGATAGTGTACTGTATGTTCAAGTTCATAACATACTGATTATGATCAAACCACTTGGGTAGTGTTGCTTAGTGAGATAGGGTAACTCATGGGTAGACCCAGCATGGGTGTGGGTATGCCCCATGATACTCATGGGTTTACCCATGCTATTCCCTAGCTGGCCCCAGGTAAGGTGACATGTAATTACTTAAAAGTGACGTGACTGTAGTGATCACGTGAAGTTACACCAAGTGTGACGCGACTTGCTTAGTAACCGATTGCTTCACTCTAGACGTGTGCAGTCTCTGTCGGACCAGTCACTAAAAGGAGTGATACTGAAATGGAGACCGTCTTTGAATGGCCTCATAAGACAAGACCAAGGGGGACATCCTGCTTCACCTCGCTGGATTAGCATACAATTTACGAGTCACATCTCTTTCATGCACGTCTGCAGTCGATCTGTAGCCTATGGAGTCTTTACAGCCACGTCCGTCGGTCACAGTCGTACCCCCACCAAGCATGAATGACTAACTCAATTTCTCGTCCAAGAATGATTACGGTAGGATGGAAGCGAGCCCTGGCCGAGATACCACCATCGGCGTGGATCTCGTCCAGAGTAGTGACCACAGTAATTAGAATACGTACGCAGAATCCAATGATAGTCGTCAGGAGTAGGTGAGAAGGCTGTAAATTCTACATGACCACACAACACGAGTTTTGCTGCGCGACAGTTGTCAGTCGACCATGAGCAACGATGCAGACCGGGGAACCAACCTTCTTCGCCGTTTTATAAAACATCTTGGTCTGCGAGGACAGTGCATTGGAACGCTCGACTAGATTGTCCAGTTTTTCGCCCCGCTGAAGGACAGATTCGATCGTCTTGTGCTAAAGGCCTCTGTCAGAGGGCTCGACGTTGAGACCCACTAATCCAGGCGTACTAGTACGATCTTAGTTTCATCCAATTCCTGTTGGACTCTCATGATGGTATCCGCTTGTCGAGGGTCCTGATACTTGGCGAGGTATGTCTGGATGTCGGGGAACGAAATTGCAGCAGGATTGGAGAAGGCGGATTGAGGGACTTTGGTGGTAAAATCATCCAGAATCTTCGTCAACAGGGAGAACGCTGGCCGAACGGGGTATTCCTGGTCTGTTATTATGACGGCTGACACAGAAAGCATGCCACGCAGCAAATAAGTGTAAGCCAGGGTGGACGAGACGTGGAAGCCAACTGACCTGCAAGCTGTTCTGCTCCACCACGGTTGTATACGTGGGCTGTGTGATTGTTTTCTTGTACGCTCTGACGTTGACCCTGTGCCGTTCTGTCGACTACAGTCTTGGTGAAGAACGTCAGAAACTCGCTGACAGAGCCTCTCTGGTAGAAAGAGAAACTCGAGACGTCTGACGCCGTGCTCAGGACTGTGCTCGGTGATCCGGAAGGTGCAAGGACGACGGAAATTGAGAAGATCTTCATGGTCGAGATGGGCGTTAGAGGAAGAGATTTCGTGAGACGTAATCGAGCGCGTCGCACACACTGCAACCGCCAAATGCCCTGCAGGGTCCAGCTATGTCTTTGGCTGCGGCTGGTCTCTGGATAATCTCCCTCTGGTTCGTCGTATACGCCGTAAAATATTTCCGCGGACGAGCCAAGTTTCTGCTACCGTTGTCACAAAATCGCAAACTGGCCACCGAGGTCACCGTGAAGCATTTGCACATACGTCTCAAGACCTACGCTCTCAATGCCTTCCATGACGAACTGTCTACCCGGCTATCGCCCAACAAGTCTCGGATCTTGAGACAAGTCCTCCTACGGTCGTATGATCTGGGTAGCCTCGTTGGCATCATCGGGATGGTGCTTGGATTCTGCTTGCTGTCCCTTACCGTCGCGTCCTTGTCCTCAGAGCTCCTGCACACAGGACGGGACGGTCGCCACAGCACCAGCACGGTCACGAGGCGGGGCCTGGATCATCTTGGTGATACCAATCTACCTGTCGCACCTGCGTACGGTTCACTGAGGATCAATCCTATTGTAAGCCTTCCGTTGCGGGTTCGAGGTAGCCCGACAGCGGGCACAGCTCAAATGTTTTAGATACCAGGCTTGACCGTTCCTCTCAGTCATCTACCTTTGATTCTCGTGGCACTGACCGTCAGCCAAATCGTTCACGAAGCCGGGCATGCCATCTCTGCAGCACTGTAGGTCAATTGATCATGTCCAAAACAGTACGAAGTTGACGCTACAGATAGCCACCACATACCAATACTTTCTTGTGGAGTTGCTGTCACGTTTCTCTTGCCATCCGCGTTCGTCATTCTCCCCGCTGCCCGACTCGAAAAGTTGCCTCCCCGTGACCGATTGCAAATCGTGTCTAGCGGGTGTTTTCACAACTTTGTGCTCCTGTGTTTGCTGTTCTCCGCAGCTTGGTTAAAAGCAGGCTTCCTGCCTACTTGGATCCTCTTCCAGGATACTTCTGCGCTGGGAAAGGTCGTAGTTGGTGTCGACCACGTCGGTCTACCCACTTTCTTATCGGCTTATGCGCTGAATGACTGTAGGACTCGCCGCTGGCGACGCATCTCCCTGTTGGTACGCTAATTAACATGATAGACGATACCCCGATGGCTTCTGTATCCTTGGACGATCCTTGGGATCGTTATCTACTTTCTTCTTCTTCGTCCGGCGCTTTTCAGGGGTGGTGTGCGAACAATTCTCTTCTAAACAAAGCATCTGGTGAGTAGACCAAAATACCTTGACAGGTTCATCCGACGTTTCTCACCTACAAAAGACCCGGCATGTACCAACATTGGCTCATACTCCTGTTTCGTGTCGAAGGCGGATGAAAGACAACAGTACGAACTAGATCCCGTCCTCATCTTCACTGACAACCTGGCACGGTGCAATTCGTCCGTGGAATGCTCGTCGTCTTCATCCTGCGTCATACCCCGTCATGATCAGCAGCTCGTACGAATCTCGGTCTTGAGGGGTCCTGGCACCGCGAGCGTATCGGATGTAATCGTCTGGAAGGGTCCGAAGGAAGAGATCTGGGAACAAGGTGCGTAACTCCCAACCAACTCCCGTGAATCCATTGAGCCGATCTTCCTTTTGCTTAGTGCAAGTTGGTAATTTACGCCCCCGGATTTCCCTTGTGTCATACAAACTTCTGGACCTTGCTTCTGCTTTCTTCGAGTGCGTGGCTTTGTTGACATTCTCCCACAGGGTTTTGACAAGAATCTATACACAGATACATGAAGATTGCGAATCTTTCCCTGTACTTCGTGAACATGCTTCCGATTGCCGTGCTAGACGGATATCAACTACTCGTCGTATTATTACAGCTCTTTTATGGTTGGACTAGTGAGGACCCAGAGGTCATCGATCTTGAGGCTCACAATAACCCCACGCGGACCAGTCGGGAAGGGGGAGTGCAAAGAATGTGTAGGACATTTCTCAGTTCCTTAGCGCTCTTCCTAGTAGCACTATGTGGAGTCTTGGGCACCATCAGCTGGGTGGCGAAGAAATGAGCTACCCCATCTCATGTGGTTGGAGCGATCACCACTGGCATATCCATAGCACGTCACATCGCTTACGCCGTTCCCCGTGGGCTTCCGTTGTTTGATTCCCAGCATCCGAGATAGCTAGTAGTCATCCGGCAGTGCCAAACATTGGTCGAGTCTCTGTTGCATCTGCGACTCGTGCGTACAGTGGATGGACATACAAACATGATCTGTGTGCCATTGCGCATCGAGGTTCTCCACTTCCTCGTACGCCCACCTCATGATGAATGGCGAGAAAAAGATGGATCCGACAGCCGTGTCATGGTTTACTTCTTCTTTGCTGGCTGGGACAAGTCCACAACGTTCAAGCCTGCAGGTACGGCATCGTCACACCCGGTCCCGGAACACGACAGGCGCACACGAACGTACCTGGAGGAAGGCTCTGCTTGAGTTTCTCAGCCTTGTCTGGGTCGTCGATGGAGAGAGTGTAAAGATATCTCGAGCATCGCACTTTGAATTTGGTTTGGGCTTTGCCGGTGGGTGTTTTTGCAGCAACCTTCTTTATCCGTGCCTCTGAATTTGCGTAGGAGAGATGTGGTATACACGAGGAGGGTAGAAACCGAATGAGCGTTGCTCAAACGTGAATCTACTGATACACTCACGGGTAGCATCCTTCCGCCGCGCGATCTCGATGAATTGTTTGATATCCTGGACTTGCTTTGGCTGCGGGCGACGTCAAGATACACTATACGAGTTGTATAGAAATGCTGCGTACCATAGCGGACGAGGTGTTGATGTTTCTAATGTCCTGAATTACCTTTGGGAAAGGCGAGTGAAACAGTGGCTGAACTCTAAACTGCCAGTTTTTCGGGAAACTCCGCGACAAGTCCTGCTAATGCGTATGATTTGCCAGGCTAGTCTGACTACTAAATGAGATCAAGTTTGGCTCATCAATCTTGACCTGCTTTATAATGCATACATTGTGTTGTGGGAGTCATCAGTCTGCTTAAACCAGACACATCTGATCGTGTAAAGCACACAGGTAATCTTTCAAGGCATTCTTACTCGTCATAATGTCCCCCAGTCCCATGGCACTATCTGATCTAGAGGGTCACGCTGGAGAACATGAAGAAGCTCCTCGAAGCAGCCAGGTCTGGCCTTGAGCACATGATAGTCTACCTGACAGACATGGCACACGACTTTCTCGTCGTCAACGATATCTATGCAGAAGTATGGATATGCGCGCATATTGTTCGGGCGTGTGAATGATGTTTATAGTTAGGCTACGAATGTGGGAAGGATGACTAAGATGAGGTGCTGACGAGGCGTGCGATGGCGTAGAGCAATGATGGGGAAAAGTCGAGTGATTAGATTAACTCTGAGGCTACTCAATTCCTTTGTACTGTGCTCGTATTTCAATTATCGGAGCACTTTGCTCCCTATTTATCGAGTGCTTACTGAGCGCTCCTCGATCGTATATCAGATGAGTCAGCAGCCTCAATTACTATATTCGACTTGCTTGCATCAACAATGTTGTGTGCCCTAGTTTTTTCGAAGGCATAGAGGCATTGCCTGCGAGGATGTGGATTGGCATTGCGACACTTACCCTGGGTGCATTTGTCGAGCGAGTGCATAGCAGAACTTGCGCCAAACTATTAATGACACCGTCTAAATCTGTTTCTGTACTTTGGGTACTGTGCGGAACGGCTACTGGTACTTGAGCAAACGACGAGCAATGTGTATATAAATATCTGGATAAATACGAAGCAGCAAATGTGAATACACGCACGACAAAGAGATAATAGCTGAAAGCGATCAAAAGGACGGCGTTCAGAATCATCCAGACCAGCTTTGCATACGGTTTCGAGGCGATCCCGCACCACTGCGTCTCAAACGCACCACGATAACCGGTTGATGGGCGAACTCACGGAAAGCGACCCTGGGGAAAGTGAGGCCCACCAGGGCTATACGCCCGATTGGACGTGGGCGGGCGGGCCACTGCACTGCGCCACACGGGGTGTTTTGCCTTCAGGCCATGCAGGAGCTCTCCCAACACCCTTTGTATCTCTGGCAAATACCGATCGAGGGTATCGGGCGACGGGACGTCTTCCAGACATTCTTGCACCACAGACCTGAGCTGCGTCGGTATTGGGTGCAGATCGCTGTGTGCGCCATCAGCGCATGCGTCACAAGGCGAGCAAGGTGACGCACCCCGTTGGAATATTGTAGCCCTCGAAGGCGTGTACGACGGCGTTGAATTCGATGCCAAACTGGACGTAGGCGCTGCTGACGTTCTTGGGGGTCGCTTGTGCGCAGCTCCAGCGGTGCAGGACTGCTTCGAGGGCTTTCATGTCGCGGATGAGGTTGTGTACGATCGTCGTGACGTCGGCGTAAAACTCGAGACGGAAGGGAGGCAGTAGGATTGGGGGACTCACGGCAGGCAAAACAGGGCTAGCCATCGTTGTGTGTGCTGGCCGAGTACGGGGGTGCTTATAACGAGTGCATGGTGGACGGACAGCCCCTATTGCAGTGGAGTGGCTCTGTCGATCATGGACAGTCTGTGATTCAATCTCTGACGGTGCTGTGTAGCTGTCTAATTCACTTTGCTATGAGACGGGGTCAAACTGCGTAAATACGGGCGCGTCTTTTGGCTGTTGGACAAAGAGAGAGGACCGTCGCCGTCGCGGGTCTGCTACAGAGAGCCCGCTGATCGCACCGTCCACCTCGCTCTTGAATGCGTGCTGCAAATTGCCTCAGCCGCGATCCATCAGATGGTGGCCAACCTACATTTGTCTTGTACACCGAGAGCAGCGGCTGTACAGCCCGGTATGGCCATTGATACTCGTCCATCATCTTTTCTTGCTCCGTCGATGAACTCGTCAGGAACCGTGCCACACGAAGCTGGACATCCCGCTCCGTGATGTGGTAGTACTGTACTTTCGTCTGCGGAAACCATGCTTCGCGTTTCCGCCGTGCCGTCGTGTCCTCTGTCTCGAGCACGTTCCGTCTTTTGATCAGACGCATCAGCATCTTCAAGTGCGTGTACCGCAGCGTAGACACCGCGTCGTCCATGTCCGCCTTGAGCCGCTCCATCTTGAGTACCCTCCTGTCGAGATCCTGCCAGGTCACCTTTGCGTTAGCGTGTCGTACATACGAGAACCGAGTGACACATGGACCTGGAGCGCATCCCGAAACTCTACCTGGTCGGGGTACGCCTCGTCAATGTCCATATATGCCGAGTCGTCATGGCACAGGCGATGATCGATGAGTTCCTGATGATATTCCGACCACTGGAACTTGAACAGGTTCTCGAGGTCCTTTGCGTGCTGTTTCTTAAGCTCTTCTATTTTTCCGGTGAGACTATCGACAGTCTCGACAGGGGGTCCCCTGGACTCGCCGAGCTTGCGCAGCGTCTCGGTTCTGGATGGGGTTGAGGTGGCGAAGACCCGAGGACAGAGAGACGTACGATGGGACGTAGGATCCTTTGTTGGCGAGGATGTACTGCGCAAAACGGACGTTTCTGAGCGTGATGTCGTCTGGATTGTCCTGGTCGACGGGTGGGCGGCTGTCGCGAAATCCGTTTTTCGTCGCGTGCGCTGGGTCTGGTTTGCGCCGACTCGACGCCATCGTGGTTGACTTTCAACCTCGCCGATCCCGACTCTCCCTTTCCGCCGGCGTCCATCGGAAGAGTCCACGACGCACACCACCCGCGAGTCCCTCGCTGTCCACCCCCTCTTCCCAAAGGCATCTGTAGCACTGCTGACTGGCAGAATGTCGAGCTTTCTCTTCATGCTACAATAGACAACGTCATATTAAAACACCTCTGCGTGTCTTCCATACGCAAGTCGATTTCTTTCACCCTGGCTCCCCAGATATCACGCCTAACGAAGACCCGCTTTGGACCCGAAGAGACGCCATTCTACAGTGCTACAGATATGACTTTGATATTGTGGGATCCACTTGATCATACTACATGCCTGTTACGACCCGCGACCAAACGTTCCGCAGCTTTGAGGTCACTCTTTGCGTCGTAACTGCCACTGCGGTGTCCGCTCTCATGACGGCATTAGCTTCCCCTCCGTGCATACAATCACTTCAATCAATCGGAATCAGCCACATTCCATATATCGTTTCTGGGGATTGCTTGTCAACTAGCGACGAGCAGTGCGAACCGTTGACGCATGAGACATTTCGTCCTCTCGCGTCTTTCGTGCATCTTCATAAACTGGTCATTGACTTGAACCATCCGGCCTCGCTCGATGACGAGGAATTCGCAGGCCTAGTCCATAACTGGCCCTCGCTCAAAGTTTTGCGGGTGATGTGGCCCCTGTGGAACACCCTGCGGCGTCGATCACCTTGAAAGGATTGTTATCCCTCTCCACTTGTAGAATGCTACGCGAAGTAGGCTTGACGTTAGATGCTACGGTCGTTCCGGTGGGGTACCCGGAAGTTCATAATTCTTTTGTCAGATCTCTGCTCAGACTTAACAATCCACCCCCAAACGTCCAGAGTTGGTTGCAGAATTTTTGATGAGATACCTGCCGTCGGTTCCAGGTGTGCTTCCATCGTCTACATGTTGGACCCCCATACAAAACGACGGGGATGTTATGACTCCGACTTGTGACTGCAAGTAAACGGCCACATAGCCCTTCCCTCTTTTCATAAGTTGTCCTTGAGATTTTCACGTTTCCAACACATTGAAAAGTTTTTGGCAAGGACGCGCAATATGCCAAGCATTGGGAGAAGATTACCACTAACTCTTAGATATTTGCGACTGGATAATCAGATAAAATAATGGGCCAAGGCTACAAGCAGATACAAGACCTAATAATCATATGTCGTGGGAACCAAGGAAAGTGATATGGGCGGCCGTCATCTCGAAGGACATGGGGGTCATAGATCTTAATCGTCACGACTTATTGAGCTTGCGTGGGGACCCGACAGACGAAGCTCCGGATGTGCTAGTTGCATCGCTGATCACAGACGACGCTGGTCTGTTTATACGACTACGGAGCCGTTCTACCTCGCGCTCCAGGCTGGGTTACTGCGTGAACATCGGTGATCACATGGACGGGAAACTGACGTACGTCAAAGTGGTTTGTTTAGCTTCAGTAGCTTGTAGCTCGAGTCGACGGTTGGCACGGACCAATTCATTTTCAGACGATTGCTGTACGGTCATTCAGCAGAGACTGATAGAAATAGAGTTGACCAACCATTTCATCGAGTCTCTGACGGAGGGTCTGGATCTGAACCTCTGAAGCCTTCCGGTCCTCCTCAAGTTTCGCACGATGACGTTCGCTCTCGTGGAGCTGTAGCTGAGCATCTCTGACCGCCTTGCCTGAAGAACGAAGTGGCGTGCTATGTCTCTTGTTGTCGGTAGTTTGACTGAGCTCAGCAGTGAGCTCTTCGACGCGAGCTTGCAGCTGGCGAATGGTCGCATTCGGCTGAGGGGAGCTAGCATACGACCTCGTTTCCAGGTCCACGATCCGGACGTTGAGGTCCTTGACTTGCTTCTCCAATTGAGCCTGTGAAGGAAGCTAGGAAAAACATATTTTAAGCAAGACGAGATTTACATACATTTCTCCTATCCAGGTCTGTATTCTCTATGCGAGTCTTATCGAGCTCTAGCTGGCTTTCTGCAGCATGGGCTTCTGCGGCTTTCATGCGACCAAAGGCCATAGAGACGCGGTCTTCTTGCTCTTCGAGAGAGCGCTCGAGATCTTGCTTCTCGAGCTGGAGTTTCTGCAGCTCTCGGTCTGACGTGACCTTAGTGGCGTCGATATGATCGAGTTTGATACCCTCCAATTCTGCCTGTAATGCACGCCTTGCTTTTTGGAGCATCGCGCGATCCGCTTCGGCATCGTTCAGAACGCTCCTGAGCTCGCGGACTTGAGAATGGAGAGAGACGATCTGCGATTGTTGATCAGATTGCACAGCAGTAGACGTCTCGTACGCCTTCGTCAGATCTGCAATCTTGGTGTCCATGCGTTCTTTCTCCCTCTTCCATGTACTACTGTTGTAAACTTCTTCGTCGAAGCGTAGTTGCAGTTCGTCGTAGTCCGAGTGAATCTTGCGGTTATCTTCGCGAAGTCGAGTCATAGTGTCACGTTGGGATTGAAGCTCTGGAGGATAATGAAAAATCGATCGAGAAGGAGTGAATAAACCATACCTTCACTGAGTTGCGCAAGCTCGGCTGGGAACAAATGAGCATCCTCTCGCACGACAACAAAAAAGTGGTTACCTTGGTATTTCTTTCGTGTCTGATCACTGGTAAAGTTGCGCTCCGCGAGGTCCTTCTGGTGCTGAAGACGTTCGTCTTGAAGTTGTTGGGCTAGACGGCGCCTATGAATACCAAGTTCAGAGGACTCTCGATCCTCTTCCTCGATCTGTTGTTCTAGCTCCCGCAATTTGTGTTCCGTAGTCTGTAACCTCTCTTCAATCGTTTTCTTCTCCGCAATCAGGTCAAGATGTGTCTTCTCCAGGTCAGTGAATGCACGGCGGGCTATCCGCAGTCAGCCCGTAGAATAGAAAGAGCCTCCGTGCTCACCGAACGTCTCTGCCTGCTCTGCCTTCGCCTGCGCGACCTCAATGTCTTGAAGCTTTGCGTTGTTTATCATCGTCTTTTGCTTGTACGACTCGATGGCCTGTTGCAACTCTTTGCATCCAAATTAGTCTAGGCTAGTGCAGGGATTGGCGAAATCACCCACCTGTTTGCATCGCGATCGCAGCTGCCGAGGTTATCTGGAGTTCTTGGAACTGAGCCTGCAGTTCCCTGTGCGCGTCTGCTTGAAGTTAGGATAGAAATGGTGGCGAATGGGAGATATCGTACTAATCGCGTCGCTCTTAGCTGCAATCTCAGCATCCAGCTTATCATGGACGCCAGCCAATTCTTCTCGAGCCCGTCTCCGGACTTCTTCCAACTCAAGCTGCAAACTCCGCTGTTGGGACAGCTGTTGAATAGATCCTATCATGAGTCCTCGTTCTACTGCGCTACAGAAAGACATACGAGGGCTTTATGAGAATCTTCAAGGCGAGCCGTAGATTCGTCTTTGAGGGCAGCCAGGGGCTTGGTCGAATCCGGCGCCCGAGTAACGGCAGAAAACTGGCGCTCAAGCTCCTCTTCGGCGGTTTGGAGTTCGCGGACGAGGCGAGAGCGGAACGCCTCGTCCAATGGCGTATCTTTCATGATGAGGTCCAGAAGCTCCTTGTGTTGACGCTCCACCTGAGCCTTGATCTTCGCCACCATCCCTTGCACCGTTTCTGCGTCTCGGAGCTTCTCTTCTAGCTGTGTTATCTTCAAGGAGTACTCTCGCTGGAGTGATGTGTTTGGTGGGCTAGCAACCGTCTCCTCCGCAAGCTTGGAAAGTTCGGTTTCAAGATTATCTTTGGAATACTGGAGAGCAGACAGCTGATCGTGCGTCGCCTCTAATTCACCCTTGATGCCATTGAGGTCAGCTTGTAGACGTCGATTGCCGGATTCCGCTACTTCTCTGGCCTTGCGCTCCGATTCCAGAGCCGCCAGAGCTTTCAGCGCCCTCTCCTCGTTTGCCCGAGCGGTCTTTTCAATGGCACGGAGTTCGACCTGTTCCATCTTGTTCTCGCGTACGAAGTCCTCAGCCTCGCGACTCAACGCCAACTTTGCCTTCTCCAGGGATCGAATGTACACCACGTTCTTCTGCAGTTCCTCTTGAGCGTCTTTGAGCTGCTGGTCGGTGACTTTCTTTGCCTTTTCGAGGACGTGGACGTGCTCGACGATTTTCTTGTCCTGTCGAGACTCCAGCTGTTTGATCTCCCATTCCTTGTTCTTGAGGTCGGTGAGCGCTTTGTTGAGAGCTGCGTCCATCTTGGAGAGACGGTCTTGGTCCAGGACGAGCTCCCTCTTTTGGTTGGTCGCGACCTGGTGAAGTTGTTTGTACTTGGCCGATTCGGCCTCCAGCTGCTTGCGAGCTTGCTCCAACTGGCGTTCGAGGGCGTGAGCTCCTCTCTCCAGCTGCAGAACCGTGTCCTCGAGCTCATGGTACTTGCTCTGGGATGAAGTGAGCTGTCGTTCCATGGACTAAAGTGAACCAGGTTAGACGTGTGAACATGATGGATCTACGGAACCAGATACCCCACCTCTTTAACCTTCACGGCCTCTGCGAGCTGAGAGTCCGAATCGATCTGCTTCGCGCGGAGTGCCTGCAATTCTGATTCCAACATTCTCTTCGACTTCTCCATAGCCACCGCAGCAGCTTCAGCTTTGGTGGATTGCTCGCTGACAGCTCTTTCGCGCTCGAGCAACGACATATGCGAACTCTCGAGCTGGGCATACTGACGGCCGACCCGCTCGACCTCGAGCTTGAGCTTGCTTTCGTTGTCGAGGGCCGTCTTGCGGAACGCGTTCAGCTGACCCTGGAGATCCGCAACTTGGTGTCGCAGGTCCGCGAGCTCCTCGTCTTTGCTCTTTTCGACTTCACGTCGCCGCGTCTCCTCCGTGGTCCTTGTTTCCATCAATGCGCGGAGTTCGTCGAGCTCCTCCTGCAATCTGGCCTTGGAGATCAAGGTGCGATCCGCATCCGCCTTGTAGGCGTCCGACTCGGCCTTTTGCTTTTCCGTCAATGCCCGGATTTCGATGACATCCTTTTGCAGCTGGCTACGCTCTCGCTTCGACGCAGCGACCTCTGAAGCGAGGCGGATGACGTCGTCCTCTTTTTTCTGGAGCATCGTGGAATAATCGTTGGCAGTTCTGGTTAGTTCGGTTACCTGGTCTTTGGCCTCCTGCGAGGCCCTTTCGAGCTGATCGACCTTGGCATTGAGAGTTTCACTGGGAAACGAATGAGTCCGATTTCGCAAGGATTACATTTTCTGATACTCACGTCGTGCGCAACTCGGCAGCCAGTTTCGACTGGAGCTCGTTGATAGCTGCCTCGGAGCGTTCTTTGAGACGGGTAAAATCCTCGTCCCGCTGGGATACCAACGTCGTGAAGTCCTCATTCAGCTTGTGTAGCTCGTCTCTCTCGCCTTGGAGCTGACCCATGCCGGTTTCCATTGTGGAGAGGAGGTCTACAAATTCTACCTCTTTCTTTTTCCACTCATTCTGTTCGCCCTCGAGTCGCACGAGGTGCTCGGCGGCTTGATCAAACGCTTGGCGAAGATTCTCGTGTTTCTCGTCAGTTTCCTTTTGTCGGAGTAGTGCCCGGTCCAATTGGGAGTCCAGCACGTCGAGGTCAGCATGTAGAGCAACGACTTCCTCTTCCAGCTCGATCTCCCGTTGCTTGCTTCGCTGGAGTAAAGAGTCCTTGTCGAGCGTCAGAGCCCGCTCTGCCTCGAGTTCCTTGACGATCTTATGCTTCTCTGTTTCCAATGCCATCTTCATGTTTTCCAGGTTCTCTTTCTCGCGCTGGTCCCTCTCTGCTCGCTCTTTGATGAGTTGCAGTTCCACTTCTTTCCGTCGGAGTTCTTCGTCGTTGCGCGTAGCAGCTAGCAAAGGTCGGACCTGTAGTGGCCTCGAAGTCAGGAAGGAAATGGTGAAGACCGGGCCTACAGACCTTCGTGTAAAGTTGCCACCATGGCCAGTCCTTGAGTTCGGCATACACCCTAGCGTTGCGTTGAATAGTCCGAATAGCAATGGCGCGATTAAGAATCTTTTTCATCTGTCTTCGCGCAGAAAACATTCGTGCCATGGCTTGCAGCCTCGAGAAGACGTCATATAACAATGCGTCTCTGCGTTCTTCGAGTTCGGCGAGTACGCCTGCTTTGAAGAAAATCTTCGACGTGCCGACACGGTAGAGCTCCTTGTCAAGCTCCAGAGCCTCCACCATGCGGAGACAAGCTTTCCGACCGTCCATGTAACCGCGTGGGATAATTCCGGGAGTCATGATCTCATAGCGCTGCCGGAACTCGACGAAGGGAAGTCGATTGGGGTAACCCAGCCTAGCGATCCGGATGCCTTCCAGTACGCCATTGCAGCGCAACTGGTCGAGGACAAGTGGCACGTCGACCCGTCCTGGCTTCTTGTTGACGTTAGGAACGATACACCGAACGAAATGTGGCTGGGTGGCGTGTAGTTGGGTCATCAGCAACGCCAATTGCTCCTTGTGTCTTTGGGCTACAGTGCGGAAAGTGCCTTTCTTGACAGCGCGCTTCTTCCCCAAAGAGAACCCGACACTCGAGGAGGGCAGGTCAGACAGCGGACCTGCATAGTCCTGGAAAAGGGTTGCAACATAGGGTTGTGTGGATGCGGCGAGAACTCGAGTAAGGTTGTCGTTCAGTGGATCCTTGTTCTTCTCCAGCCAACCATCGGTGCGGTACTCGACTCTCCCGGCGTAGTGCGTGATGATGAAACCTTGCTCAAACTTTGGGAGGCTGTACTTTGTACGACCAGGGTGCGGCTGTTCTCCGGGAGCTAGTTCTCCGCTCCACAAAGAATGCACTTTCTCTGTAAAAGTGAGATCCGTTGCCTTAGGCATAATGCATTCTTCATCCAAACAGCTCAGGATACCGATCGTATTGCCACCTCCTTCGATAAGGTCTATTGTCGGTTGCAAGTCAAGCTTAAAGTTCACGTAATCCCATTCAATTCCCTCTCGAGAGTATTCTTCCTGTTCCAGGACGAACATGTGATGATTGAAAAATTGTTGGAGCTTCTCGTTGGTGAAGTTGATGAGGAGTTGCTCGTACGTGTTGACCTCGAAGATCTCGAATCCCGCAATATCCAATACTCCAATGAATGTCGACTTGGGTGTAGGTCGATCGAGGGCGCGGTTGATACGGTCAACCAAAGCACCGAATGATTTCTCGTACAGCGTCTTTGAGAGAGAGGCGAGTTCATCCAAAGCCTGCTGACCGGTCCGTGCCTGTGTAACCCACTCCCGTCCGGCAAGCACCCTGGGGCGCAAGACAGCTCTCGAGAACTCGGCCAACGAGATTCCCAGGAGATGACAAACACGCTCTGCTTGAGAGGAGTCGACCATAACTGCATCGTCGGAACGCGTGGAGGTGATGACGATGTTACCAATATGGAGAACCGCCGCTACGATTCGAAATAAATCATACTGTTCCGCTTTGGAGAAGCCGACAACCTCAAAAGCATTCTTGGGGTCTGGTCAGCAGACTTATTTTTGCGCAGTAAGACAGTAAGCTTACAATGAGTGTGTCCCAGTCATCCCGATCATTAACACCATCAATTTCCCTCCTGCTCCGATTCAAGAATTCGTAATCTTCGATGTTCCCGTCGAGTAAGAGGGAATCTGGAAGCCAGTAAGCAATACGAAAGGATTTAAGGGATTGACCCGCTCACCCCTCAAAGAACCAGTAGTGGATATCAACTGGTAGAATACATGGAAATTCCGCTCTGCAGGACTCCGCACGACCACTCGACTCTTCTCCAGTAAGTACCAGTCAATGTTAGCTCCAGATATACTGCCATCGGGGGCGAAACTAATCCGGATGAATTTGCCGAATCGACTCGAGTTATTGTTCCGCTGAGTTTGTGCGTTCCCGAAGGCCTCGAGGATAGGGTTAGCCTGAATGATTTGTCGCTCTAATAAACCAAGTCGCTCTTTGGCAGTCATGGTACTCCCGGATCCGGTTATTGAGATGCTCTTGCCCCTGCTTCTAGGCAAACCGATGGATGGAATTGCTGAGTACGAAGAAGACATGGACGGTGAATGCGTGTGTGATGCATTGGGAAGGTGGGCATCGGTTGCTATGGCCGAAAGGTATTGGATAACTTTCTTCGTGCTTTCCGTCTTACCAGCCCCAGATTCGCCCCTGCACAGATAATTTGTTAGTTGGACGTCACGATGAACACTGGGAATTCAACCAACGTGATGAGTATACTCTGGTTCTCACGTTCATCTTGCATGTTTATCCATGCGCGTTCTGTGACCGCAAATATATGCGGTGGGTTTTCATCGCGCCGTTTGTTGCGGTATTGTTGGATGATGGGGTCGGTATAGAGTGGCAAGTTCTGGTAAGGATTAATGGCGACTAAGAATAACCCTGAATATGTCTGCGGCGCGAAGGTTAGCTCATTTACGAGTAGGACGGACGCGTCATAAATGTCCAGGAGCGGTCATGCACGTCTCCAAGCACACACGATGCGAAAGTGGGGGGTGACTCACGTATATAGCACCAGATCCATACCTCAGACGGAGATTATGGACGACACTAGCCTCGTTCAAAAATGTGAGGTCTGCGATGTCATCCACGCGATCGAACTTTGGGGGATTCATCTTGGATAAGGCATAGAGCGGGACTCGGCGTATCTGAATGAAACGTAAGGAAAGGTGGCAAGATACCTATGAGGACGTCTACCTCTCCTCCAGAGGACATGACGATTTCAGCGGTCTCTTGGTCCTCTTGATGGACCCAACCGGCAAGATACCCCTCCTTCTCATCTGGTACCCACACCCACTTCTTTTCGTTGAATTCGGCTTGAAGGGCGGCGACACGAGCAGCCTCTGCGCTTTGAGAACCACGTGGTCCATTCATGTTTGATTTCGCAGTCTAAGGTCAGGAAACGCGTGTTTAAGATCGCGAGCCAGAGTGACACCGTGCACAAGTGGGGTACGGGTATGATCGACGGTCGTGGTATTGGGTATTAGGGTTAGGAAACGTAGAACGAGCGTCGCTGGTGCAAGACGGTGAATAGGGCACCGACGCGAGCACCGACAAGTTATTGGTAGACGGTCGGGTTCGAGGATGTGGAGTCGTTGAAACCAACTGCCCTTTCCAATCTGTCCCGTTTTGGCAACAAATCAAGTTGTCGGGTCGACGGTCACGTTACCACTCGTCACATTGCAACTCGAATCTCAAAGGCCCGAGTCCTTGGTATGGATGACTTCAATGGCAGTGGCATTACGCCTCTGTTTCTCGAAGGATCAGCTTGAAGGGCACAGCAAGTCATTACCTCACACCTTCGGTCCCTAAAGTCGGCCGCCCGGGCCGTGCACGCCACTGCACTGGTAGTGCTGGCGCACAGAAGCGACTAACCCACACGAGCGAAACGGAAGGCTCGCATAGGCTGAGACCACGACGTTGCGATTGATCTACCCCTTTGTCAATCTAATATTCAAGTATTCTTTGCGATGATCACTTCACATAGGAGTGGCTATGATATGTCGACCAGTCGAGCAATTTCATAAAAGTCCCTGGATGCCATAAAACATGTACTTCAGACGAGGATCCTGTCGCTGCCGTGCAATGTCTGACACATATAGCGGTGCCCAATGACACGTTTTAGAGCCTTTGCTCCCACAATTTATCCCTCTCGGGACCAGCAGCCTGTGTCTGTCCGCGGTGGTCACTTGACCCGACATATCGGTATCCGCCTCAGGAATAGGGAAATGGAGAGGCCTTTTCGCTTTCGCTCTCAAAGCTCTGTGTCGGTGTTCGTTGTAGTCAACAAGTATGAATGCTCGGCGCAAGTCAACGGCCGTGAGGTATGGGGATGACGACATGACGCGATATTCCGGTGGGTACATATCCACCGAGAAAAAGTGACAAAAGACGGATAGGCGAGCAGACCAAATTGCCCTGAGAGAAGTCAGCTCTACAGCTGTCCATTCACTCGCTTGGTCAATCCCCTGCATCGCAGGGCTCCTACACTTGCACAAGATCTCGTTGAGTACTGGACTGATGATCGAGACCAGGGGGCAACACCCGCCGTGTGCAGCGATGGCAGTCGCCCCCCGGGGACAGCGAACAGATATAAATCGACGAGTTCCGATCTTATCGGGTTAGCGGCGTGAGCCTTTTGGTCATTGCGATGCGACTACCTGACGGTGGACTATCGTAAACTCATTGTTTTCGACGACCGTGAGTTGGACTTCAGCGGGAAAGAACCCCGTCTTCGACGTTATACATTCTTGTGTGGCCATCGGCTTCTGGCGCCCCCGATCGTATTGTTCTCTGCGAGTAAGGTGGACCCACAACTTTGATACCCATCTGTCATGACTGTTTGGGCCCGACTTTCGGTCCACCACGAGTGATTTAGTCCAGCCACAGAAGGCATGTGTTCTATGTCCAGCCTCTGACGATAGAATCAAATAATGTTAGGAGTGATAGCTGGACTGACACTTGGAAACTGAACTCGTCTGCATTTCCCATGGCCTGGATAATATCGGGCAGCACGTGGTAGTACAGCAACTTTGTACACAGCCTTGGTCTAGCCCCGGCCGAACTTCTACCACTACTCACCCCGAAGCGTCAGGAGGCAATATCATGTTGGGGTCTTGGGATGAGTTAGGCGACCACAGGTGAGCGGTTTCATGTTCGTCATCTTCACAGCACGCGGAGTTCATTCGCCTACGATACATGCTAGAACCCTGGACTCTCGATCGCACTCTAGTCCGCTGTCAGCGGCGAGGATCATGAGTAACACGGGTTTTCGGCTCTTTTCACAGGGGAACTTCTCGAGGCGGCGCCATAAGAAGGTAGCAACCACAGGCCCGGAACAACTCGATGTAGCGCGGCAACAGCCTTGTCAACGCGTGTACAACACGTTTTTATAGGGTGGACCCTCAATTAAAAACAAACTCAATCAGCTCGTTCGTGTTCACGATAAGAACCCCTTGATGCCGAGCGTTTACCGAACTTTCCTCCTTCACTTAAACGATCACGCAGACCCTTCATCCCTCCTTCCCTTTGATCATGATCGACGCCGACCCTTTCTCCCAGTTCATCATCGTCCCAGACGATCAGCCAGTTCTCCCACCCGTGGACGAAGATGTGTCAGGTTTGAAGGACCTGTGAGTCCGTGGTTCACGTCAACCTGGTCGTGGTCTCACAGTTAATTTCAGCGCCAGCATAGGATACCGGAGTGATCTCCGCATCGACCAAGACGATAGACCAAGTGGTGGCCTACTGCTCGGTTCAGAGTGCTGCCCCAATGTTCCCCAGGGTACTGACGCGTTCGATATGGTTGCCCTATCTCCGAATGGCGGAGAAAACGCGTTTTTCCTGACTTCTGACGTGAGTATGGTTTTTCTCGTGGTCGATGAAGATATTGAGACTGTGCACTAGTCGTCACCTCTGTATGCAAACTTGTTCCCTCCCGCCCTATCTCCAGACCTGTCGCCGATCAGCGTCGCGTCCTCCTCTTGGCCACAGACGCCCGACACCGATCTTGCACATGCTACCGTCAATCTCACGCCTTTCAATGCCTCGTGGGATATTGAGGATTGCCTGACGTTTCACTTCCTAGATCAGTCAGGGTACAACCTTGAAGATATCCCATCCCAAATCCAAGACGTGATGCCAGAAGACATCGCGTGCTCACCTCAAATCGTTCCCAATGGGTCGCTATCCATCAGCACTGCACATACCGTTCCCTCCAACGCGCCGATTTTCGTGATATCTCCGCCTCCTGGTTCAACGACCCAAACTGACGCTATGCCATTTGAGCAAGCCCACCGCACGTCGCCCTACATCTCCTCTCCACACACATCACAGTCGTTGTTCGGATTCTCATCGCTGACACAAGAACCAACTCTGCCAGCGCGCTCATTGTCCTTGTCATTGTCCCCGCTCTCCACGATCAGCTTCTTTTCTCAATCACCGAGTGCTTCCCCCAACCCGTCGCCTTTCATTAGTTGCTCTCCGTTATCGCCCGCGCCTCCTCCCGTGCCGCTGTCCAACACTGACGGTAAAGTCAAGGAGACAGACTCCGATTCATCCACGCCCACCACAGCGACGCCTGTCAAGTTGCGGTCGAAGCGCAAGATGGACGATGAAGATGAAGATGCTCCTACTCCGAAGATATCCAGACGCTCAAAGGCCAAGAATATCGACGAGGAGGAGTGGAGTCCTGGATCTGAGCGGGCCAAGCGTTCAAGAGTTGCATCATCTTCGCAGTCCACCAAACAGATGGCAACGGCTATTCTGCACGTCGAGAGCGCAGATTATACGACAAGTCGAGGCTCAGAGAGCAGCTCTGACGCCACTCCTACAACTTGCCGCATTTGCGGGCAAGGATTTACGCGGGCGTCAGATTATGTTCGCCACGTTCAAAACTCGGCGAGCCACCCAGAAACCCGTAAAGTGTGGCCCTGCCCTTACTGCGATAGTGCTCTGGGACGAAAGGATGCACTCGGGCGACATATCAGGACCATACACGCTGGGAAACCAGTTCTCATCCCCGAGGGTGTCCTCGGGACCCAGCTTCTAGAGGGCCAAAAGGAGCCTTTGGGACGGAGAATACCCTTGAAGCAGCAGCCGAAAAAGGAGATGCGCAGGCACGGGTGATACTGTGTTGTTCGATTCTGTTCTATCTCCTACGACTTCTGATACCGTGGAATTTGTATACCTCATACTTCGTCCTGTAGCGTTTTTACCATCTTTCACTAGTTTCCGCCCAATTTACTACATGGAATTCTACCGGTACACCGTGTTTCGAGTGTTGGCTGGGCTTGATGACATAAGCAATTACAGATCATGCCGTGGCATCATGAAGCGCTACTGGTTTCCTCCGCCCTCACATCATGGATAACGCTGCGGGTCGTACTCAAGAGAATGGCACGTGTCTGTGGATACCAGAACCAGAAGTAAAGGACTCTACAAGTGATCCAGCACCTTCGTCGTCTCGCACACCACAGCTGCTGAAGGAGCGGCTTTACGTGGGTAATCTCAGCCCAACCGTGGACGAGTGAGCCGAAATACGTCGATCATTGCGCATCCGCGTTCTGAACGTTTCAAGATATGCCCTGCTTCAGATCTTTTCAAAGTTTGGCAAAATCGCCAAGCTGGATTTCTTGTTCCACAAGTCCGGCATCAACAAGGGGAGACCGCGAGGGTATGCGTTCGTCGAGTTCATGAACGAAGCGGTGAGTGGTCGCGCACCTTCGGTTGTGCCAGCACTTTTTTGACGTGTATATCCTCCGTTGTCACGAACGTGCGTTGCACGGCGGTACTGGCTGGGCTGCATGACCGAAGGCTTTGTCCTGGGCGATGTAGACTGACAGAACTTGTTGGGCATCTAGGACGCAGCAAAGGCTTTACAGGCTGCCAACGGGAAACTCCTGCGTGGTCGTAAGCTGTTGGTGACGTTTGCGCAGCAAGCGCCAAGCCACGATTCGGGTTCCATGTCGTATTCCGGTAGAAGCAAGAAGACGGATGCCACGCCGACCGCGTTGAGTCTGGTGAAAAGTAGCGGGATCGCACGTCCAGAAGCGTGAGTACATGAATGTCTGCAGGATCATATCTGGGTCGTCTCACGACGCGTTCCAGGAAGACGTCTAGCAAGATTGCCATGATGGAGGCCAAACTCCGACAGATGGCGAATACTTCCCCTTTCGCGGAAAGACCGGCGCTACCGAGTAAACCCGTCGGACCACCGAGGGGTTCACTAGAGGGTGTGCAACCTCAAGGAGCATCCAGTCATCAGACGAGGCCGATCTCTTGCAGGACTGACCTGACGAAGAATAACAGTGAACAGACTCAGGTCGCACATGGACGACGATTGTCGTTGACCACACTGCCAGCGACACGTGACTCGGAGCCATCAGAAACGATGAGAATTCCACCTTCAAATAAGCAGCGGAGTATACCTGGTGTGAAGATTGTGAGGAAGTCCGAATAAGGAGATTCCCTCCGCTGTCACGCACTCGACATGAGGGGTTAGGACAGGTTCGCGGTTACCATGCATACCCCCGATTGTCAGATTGTTTACCCATTTCACAGCTGGGTTTTTGGATACTTAAAGGGGTTGTTGGGTTTACGCCCTGTTTGGTTTGTTGCAAAATCAGAGCTATCGCTTTGCAATGCTGTCGAGTACGTCGCGAGCTTAAATGCCTGTTGGTTGATCGGAGACTCGCTCTCGAACGACGAGATTTGGGGCTGATAGGAGCATAAAGTCCTCGCGGAAACGAATCGGCCTGCGAAAGAACCAGGCTCACGAGCGGCGGCCGTGGAGTTTCATTTTATCTCAAGTAGCTGTCATGTTATCTAATGAGAAGACGGAAAAATATTTCATCCGTAATTATCAATCCTCGGCATGTCCCCCTCTCGCGCTTAACCACCGCCCACTCCCTAGTAGTGCTGCCGCGAGGTGAGGTGATCTTGAGGTGAGGTGAGGCGAGGTATACCTCACATCCTTAACCAATCCCTGAGGTCAACACTGCCTCACCTCACCTTGACCTCACCTCGAATTAAGACAATGCCCAAATTGAATAGCTTTCACACATGCTGTGACTGATAAGATTGTGATTGGCAGTTATCCTTATCTGAGAGACTGAGGCTGGAGCTGCTGGAACAGTTGTCCCAAGTTCTAGTGGGCATGTTGGTATGATCTCTCACATGTTGCTTGAAGGCAGTGTCCTGTAAGCTGGCACGTCTATGTGATCACTATGTGAGCACAGTGTTAGCACTGGGCTGAGCACATTGTTGAATACCATGCAGTGACCCCCAGCTGGAAAACATAGCTAAACCAGTTGAATACAGAGGATATAAACCCATGTCCAAGTGACCAGATGTGCAGAAAACACGAAACTTGAAATGAGCTCAAACTCCTACACTTGCATGTGTTGCAGCCACTCTCTATGCTTCTGCTTCACTATAATCAAGCCATCACACTCTTTTGGCTCAAATCACATAGCACCATCACTCTCACAAGCTGCTGGCTGGTTTAATGAAGGCCCAAATGTACCATTCATGCCACTGCAACATTCATCTTCCACCCCACCTGTCCTACAGTGCCCATTCACAGATTATCAAGCCACTGTACTTGATAATGTGACACCACAAGTGGTTAACAGTGCCCCAACTTGGATGATAGCACCATCATCACAGAAATGCAAAGTTCCAGCTGGGAGTTCAATAGGA
>JBBPKJ010000405.1:0-26005 GCA_038089195.1 Brasilioporus rufonigricans
ACACATTACACCGCGTCGCACCTTCCCTCCAGTCTACTATCATACGACTGGAGGTAAGCTGCATCCGCACCCACTGTCGTTACCTCACATACTGATGTACCTAGGACTTACCGTCCCTACGCTCTAGGTACATAATATACGAGTCTACTATCATACGACTGGAGGACTTACCGTCCCTACGCTCTAGCTCGCCCGGTCTCTAACAATACTTCCCCAACGACATGAGAGATGATAGTAGTGGATGAGGGGGGTAAGTAGTTTAGCGAACTCCCCTTTGCAACAAGATCGCACAAAAGCAAATCGGAGCGCGACACGTACCTGAACCCAGACAGAGGGATCGTATTGATTTTGACCTCGTCGCTCCGTTCCGCTGCAGAGGGTCGCAGCGGATGATACCCAGAGCTTACTCGACAGTTATCTTCCCTGGAGGCTTGAGGAGTAGGTTTGGCGTTCTGCAGAGGTGGGGTGGGTGATAAAGGTGGGACTGAATAGTCATCGGGTTGGTGTGCAGAATCTACGCTGCTGCTGCATTTCAGTGGGCGAAGAGGTTGGTTACCGGTCTAAGAGGCACGACGTCAATCTGACCCTTGCACCAAGACTACTTTTAGTAAGACAACGGAATTGTAATTTTGGACTGTCCCGTCCATTTTAATTGTTTTCTGCGCAGGTATCAGCGTTGACACCGCAGAGAGAGAAAGCTTACTGAGCGTCCTTGTTGCACTTTGTTTTCTTCAGCACTATGGCACGGTTGCAAAGTCACATGTTCGCACGACACTTCACTCGTCCTTAACCACATTAGAGGTGAGCCTAGTTGAGAAGTTAGCCTGATCCGATCGGGTTGATAAGATATCGTGGAGTGTCGGATATGGTGTTACCAGCGACACACCATGTCGCTTCTCGTCCTCTCCGCCCAAGACGTCGATGCGGTGACATCAGAGCTACAGCCAAACGATCTCGAGGCGCTTATGGCCTCCATCTTCCATAGGCTCTCCTCCGGATCAGATTATGCGTCCCCACACAGAACATCCATAGCGATGGCGCGACACACGACACTCTTCATGCCATCTCGCGTACCAGACCTTGGAACGACCATCAAAGTCGTTTCTATTCCCACTCTCCCAGGCGATCGACAAGGGTTGCCAGCCTCTACCCTCGTCCTAGACGAACCCACCGGCTGCGTCAAGGCGGTCGTGAATGCTACCGCCTTGACGGCTCTGCGGACTGCTGCAGGTACGGTTCGATTTTCCTGGAATCGATGCGACGAGCGGGACGTCAGTGACGCGGCGACTGACCAAAATGCCAACAGGATCCGTCCTCGCCACACGTCTCCTCATCTCCAAGGCGCCAAAGACCTTGGTCACGTTCGGCGCTGGTAAACAAATCAAGGCCCACGTCGAACTCCACCTCCGTGCGTTTCTGTCCTTCACTTCATGCACCATCGTCAACCGCACGGACAACGCACGTCTTGACGAGCTCGCGTTGTCGCTCCGCCGCTCCCATCCATCCATAATTTTCTACACGACGACGCTGGACGACCGCGATCACGTCAGGGACGCTGTGCGAAATGCGGATGTGATTTGTACAGCTACGTCCTCTGAGAAACCACTCTTTCCGTCCGAGTGGGTCTCGCCTGGCACCCACCTCAACTTGGTGGGGAGCTTCACGCCACGCATGCACGAGGTCGACTCAGAACTGATCAATCGGGCGTGGAAAGTTGTAGTAGACTCACGAGAGGCCTGCGCGATCGAAGCCGGTGAACTTATCGCCGCAGGCAG
The DNA here is from genome assembly GCA_038089195.1 of Brasilioporus rufonigricans. NCBI lineage: Eukaryota > Fungi > Basidiomycota > Agaricomycetes > Boletales > Boletaceae > Brasilioporus > Brasilioporus rufonigricans. The sequence goes on from JBBPKJ010000405.1 coordinate 1,776, forward strand.
GGGGGCTGACGCGAGAGAAAATTTGATTGAACTCGGTGAATTGGTAAAGGAGGGCGACCATGGAAAATTCGTACCCGTTGAGTTGCCCAAGGGCTTGAAAGAGCCAGGCGGGGTGACTATATTCAAGTCTGTGGGGGTCGGGCTCCAGGATGTAGCTATCGCAAGTCTCGTGCTATCCCGTGCGGAATGTATGGGGTATGGAACACGAATTGAAGATTATCATACTTGACGGGTACAATTTTGGTGATTGGTATGACACTGATGATGCATGTGCTAATATCAGCTGCCGAGTACGATATACGGCATATAGTAATACATGTTGGTGCAATATATGCTTCAGCCCGACATAGAAATCTGACTTTGCAATGGTGAGTACTACAAAAAGCGAACATAACTCTCCTTCAAACTCCCCCCGAGTATAGTAAGTGCAAATACAGTGACCACACCCAACACAAATCCAGACGCAAACCACTTGCGGTCTCGGGCGGTGTCAGAAACTCCTGGGCTGCGGTGCAGCATTGGTCTCGGACTAGCTTTATCGAAATTGTTCTGCGGAGTCGTGCCGAGAATGACATCCGGGGCAGTGAGCAAACCCGGCAAGCCATCCAGAGAGCGCAGGTTCTCAAGCAACCAATACGTGTGGAGAGACATTTGGCGTTTTGATGCTGCGTCACCTGCGTTGCCGTCTACCGCCGGCGTGGAGTCATGCGCTTGATCCGTATGCTCTCGGTCGCGCATAGCTGCGAGTGCCCTGTCCATGTTTTCGATGTTGTCGCACATCCGGAGAAGTTGTGTGCGATGCATGACGAAATCGTACAGCGGGACTGCATATCCGCAAGACTGCACCAATAGGTCATACCCATGAGTCCTCGATAAGTAGGACTGGGATAGGAAGTTACGCACAGACCCTACTTGATAGACGTCGATGACGATGGCAGCTCGAGATCCCGGCTTACGGCACGTTGCGGGGATGAGTCTGTTGTACTCGGGCGAGCCATATTCGTGAACGGTTCCTGGATGCCGGGCAATGCTCTCAGTGACACGAAACAGCTAGCTACATACTTGAAATAAGACGAAGCCGGAATGAAGCACATACCGATACCAAACAGCCTCAAGATCCTAGGTGGTCCTTCGAAGGCGCAAAACATGATTGTGATTCGGCCATTCTCCTGAACATGCGAAATGGTCTCTATGCCTGTTGCCGTATTTCGTCTCAGCGCGAAGGGATCAAATACACACAACAAGAGACACATCACCACTCCCAGTTAGGTCCTCATACCAGACCTGCTTCGAGTTGACTAAGTGAAAGCAATCGGCCGTCCCTTTGGGTGACACGTTGATGTGGCCTTGCGCGCTGAGTGGGGCACTAGCGACCCAGAACATGTGTTGTTTCCTGATCCATCCGAAAAGCGATTCAGGAATGTCATCGTAGAACTTGCCCATGTAGCTATCGTGATTCGTGAGGCGTTTACTCTGGGAACAACCACTAAGGAGTGCTCACTGTACTTGCGTATTCACGCAACTATGAGAGGATTACATGTACACCAGCCACTCCACTCACGTATATGGCGTCCAAAATGCGGCGATAGAACTTGTCATTTGCAAAATGGCGAAAGTGGAAATTTATAGCGGTTAACGAAAGTCAGTGGAAAAGTTGCCACAAAATGTTTGCCCTCGGGTGATCCCGAGCAAGGACCCCAGATGTAACCCTAGTAAATGCGCTCCGTCCGTGTCTGCTTGCCATCCATCCCGCCCGTCCTCATTCGAGCTCCCTGCCCATCCAGCTTCGAGTGCAACCCGCTCACCTCATCCTCCATCCATGTTATTTCAAGTGCCGCAGCTCAAGCACTCACCTCGTGTCTTGTCCCATCACTTGTCACTGTTCGCCTTGTGCCCCTGTCCAGTTTCGAATCCAACCATTCACCTTGTGCCCACCTGTGTTACTTCGAGCACCACCACTCACCTCCCATCCTGCCTGTGACTATTTCGAGCACAATTGCTCATCACTCGCCCTATGCCCTTGTCCTGCGTTCGTGTAGACAATGATTTATGTATTAGATACAAAAAATACAAATTTATTCTACACAAGACAAGCTATATGAATGAAGGGTAGAACCTTGAACATGACAATGAAGTCAACTGAACTTGGAGAATCTAGGAGATACATATTGATGGATGTTTGACAAATGCTATCACAAAGCCTCTCAGAGCATTACCAGCCATGTGTTGTATTCTGCAGGCTGACACACCACAAAGCTAATTTCCAGCCTTCCATTGAGCTGCATTGTACTCAACAAGTGAACTCATGTTTTCCTCATCACATAAGGCACAGTGCCACATTTATGTACTAACCATACTCTCTCCATTACCAGTCAACTCAGCACATTGATACTATTATATTTCCAGGATGCTTGGCAGTCTGAAATGAAGACATTCCATCATGACTCTCTCAAGGCTGGCTTCATTACATTACACATCTGATACTGTCTGTAGGTCAATGCTGATCAGGACTGGTAACCTGAGACACCCCATGGACATGTGTCTCAACTTGGCTTTGAAAATGCATTGATGCACTGCTGGTTCCTTTGCACCAGTGATAAGTTTGAGTTGGATGCAATGTATTGTGAGGTTGGAATTGCTCAGCAGAGGTCTAAGCTGGGAATTATAAGAACCTCAGTAGATGTCAAGCTATTAATTATAAATACTACCTATGAGAACTATAGTAGGTTAGTAAAGTAGCAATGCCTATGAAATAGGGCTTACCCTCAGTAGATGTCAAGCTACTGAGGAAATAAACTAGAAACTACTTCAAGAAGTGTATGCTCTAAGCTTATGTAGCATTACCATAAAAGGAAGTCTGAAGTGTGCTGGTCAAGTTTCCAACACAATGGAGGTTGAACATTGGCATTGGATGGTGACTTCAGCTACACTGCCACTTTGTTGTTTTGCCAACTAGAAATTAAATGCTATGCACCTGAGCTTTGAATCAATGTGAGGGATGGGAGGGAGGATGCTGACCATGCGAAGATCACGCACAGATGTCCTCAGGCACTCGTGATGCATGATACATGATAGACCAATCCAGCCTGACCTCGAAGGTGGTGGCGAATACTATTTCCAGGCCTCACATGACTTCATACATAACCTAGTTCCTGAGTTCAAGTGCATGCAACCTAGTCAGGAGCTCGTCTTGCTTTCTCTTCCACTGCTGCTCTTGGGTCAACCATTTGGCACGTTCTTCTGCCTGACCCTTTGCCCAACTTTCTGCTTCTCGGGTCAACCATTTGGCACGTTCTTCTGCCTGACCCTCTGCCCGACCCTCTGCCCAACCTTCTGCCCGACCCTCTGCCCAACCTTCTGCCCGACCCTCTGCCCAACCTTCTGCCTGACCCTCCTCCCTCGCCCCTCGAAGGAGCACTTCTCGTTCCTAGAATAATGGTTATAGAAGAGTATACACAACAAGACAGTTTGAAGCTCACTTCTTTGCGCTCTCTCTCGCGCTCCCTTTCCTTTGCCAACATAGATTCTCGTGCAGAGCTATAACCTACACAGACAGCATCAACGCTGTTTGCCATTGGAACCCTGACCCCACGGTATGTGCCTCGTTTGTTGTCCTTGTCAAGCATCGGTGATTTGGTTGTTTGGAATAGCTTCGAGATAGCATCAAATACAGTCCCAGCGTACCAGTAACACTGATGGTGATATAGCTCATAATTTTTTGCCTGAGCACTGGTCACCTGCAGGAGTGTGCAGAGTTCGTGGGGTGAGGGATTCGGCTGGGAAGTGGTTGATAGGAATGTTTTGGCACGGAGTAGATAGAATGGGTGGAGCCCGGAGAACATGTCTTCTTCTGCGTTTGTATCTGCGGTTGCGGCGTAGATGTAGTCTAGCGCAGGGTGACTTTTGTCAATTGTATGTGACTTTAGAGAGGAGTTGGTAGCGATCATGATGTGGTCATTGGTGTCTTCAGGGTCTACTGCTCGGTGGGCAAGGACTTTGGCCTTGTAGTACCTGGATTCTGGGCTTGGAGCAGATATGACAAAGAGAAGAAACTCGTGCTCTTTCCCTGAAGAACATTTGTAGTGCTCGACTTTCTCGACGAAACACTGTGAGATCTCAGCCTTATGGAAGTCTAGGTATCCATTCCAATCTTCAACGTTGCAATGGAAGGAAGCCCCGGAGTGGAGCGGTGTAAATAGGCCATTGAGGTTGGGAGGAGGGGATTGCGCCATAAACCTTGTATATCTCAAGAACAGGCGAGATATGAGGGGATGTTTTCTGTCTTTCCAGAGGCTCATGCTGAGCGCTGAGTAACATAGATATATCTGTTGTGTCTGGCTGAGTTGGAATTGTCCCACGTTGCGGGACTCATGCTTATGGAGAGCAGGACGTTCGTATGGAAAGCAGGACGATGCTCGTGACTTGTTTGTCAATGTGCGTCATCACAGCAACAGCCGGTGAGTTAGTTGGAAGAAACCTTGTCAAGCAAGGTAATTCACAAGTGCCACACATTCCACTGTTACTGATACGTCCGAAGGCCCATTTCACGACTACAGGTCCACATCAGAAGGCAACCCTTAACTATTGTACAGATTGACACCACCGCCACAAATCGAACCCTTTTTTGGGACACCTTACAATCAATATTGCGACAACTTTGTGTGGTAAGGGTTGATGTCAGTGAGGGAGGACAACTTCTCAAGCACTTCAGCCACATCCGGCTTGGCAGCAGTTTCCCGGTGGGCCTGCAATGATGACGAGGGTACTCACCTGAGGAGGTACCAGTCGAGCTAGACGCAGGCGGACGCGTCGGCGACATCCAGACGTGATGAGGACGCTAGGACAAGGCTGAAGAAGCTGTCAACCGCGTCAGAACGTGAATACGAATGCTTGGAGCACCAGGAGGAGGAGAACTCACCTCAGGGAGCTCAAGACGAGATGGACGATCCGGGAGGCGAAGTGGTCGCATACAGGAACTCCAGAGGGTACAAGTTACGTCCCAGATACGACAGGAACGACGACGGCGATGGAACCAACCCGCTAGTTCGAGATACAGGGCCAGGAGGCCATATAGACGACCAAGGTCGATCGGGAGGCATCCAGGGCCGATGGGAGCACCGACACATTTGAAATGGCGACGGAATTGCCGAGAGACGATGTAGAACAGGTGGCGTAACGAGCGTCGCACGCCGCGACTCGAAACGAGTCGAAACGAGGGCGCTAGCACGAACGGCGCAAGCATCGTACGATGGACACACATAGGCCATCCATAGCATCCCCACATCACCACATATGACCTACCGATAATCTGAACCCACCGCGTCGCTGAGGAAGATTGAAATCGCGACCTAGAGATATCAGTCAGGTCAAGACCACTCACCAGGTCCCACAGCTGCGTCAAGGCCATATCTGGCATATCGGACGCGGTTTACAGACTGTACATGGACTATAGAAGAGAGGTTAGCATCCAGGAAACGTGAAACGCGAGGGTGGCAGCACTAGTGACAATCAAGGACGACCATGCGCACAGCAGCAAGAGTGCTCCAATAGCCGAGCCACGACTTACCCATATCGGGTAATCGCTCGAGCGCAGTGTTGTGACGACCTCACGGACACGATATACATACCACGGACACTGCGAAGTGATGCACAGCACATAGAGGTAGAGGTATTTCTTTTATTGTTCCCTCCTTCTGTTGGGCAAGCATATCCTTGCCAGGCTTTTGCTTGAGGGGGAGTGTTAGAATATTTGGTTGATTACCTACGCTTATTCGCTTACATAAGCACTACCTTACATCGCACGCTACTGTAGTTCTTACCTTAGTGACTACTTTAATAGGGTATTCTACACTGTAGAAGTCAGCTGGGCATAGTGGTAGCATACTCAGACATTGCCTGTTTTAGAATGACATCTATTTGAGGGGTCTAAGTGACACACCTTCCTGTTTGAGATCCAGCACACTGGCAACCTTCATTCCTTGGACAAAAGTATTCTATTCCTCAGATTAAAAGCCTATGGTAAGTCACCTACTGTCATTGCCCATATGCTTGTCTACTTTTCACATATTGTATTTAGGCAGTGACTATATTTCAAATCTTGTCATTGATTATACTGCAGTTGGGACTCTCTAAACTTCACAAATAAAGATTAATTTATTTGTATGGGGAAATATCAAGTCCCAACTGTGGTATAATCAACAACAAGATTTGCTGCCTAAATGTAAATACAATATGTAAAAAGTAGATGAGCATATGGGCAACAACAGTACTCCAGATAATCACTACCATTTGGAACACACCTCCATGTTTGCCAACACATTAAATATCCATGCACATCTTTCTGCTTGACAAAACTTCAAGTTTTGCTATTTTGCAAATGACAAGCTAAATCCCAAATTCCATCACTGCATTTTGGATGCCATATAACTGCAACTTAAATTTGGCAATCCATGCTGTGACTCCCTTCTTGGCCATAAACTTACCATTTAGGCCACAGTGTGACCACAGCTGCATAGTGCTCTTTCTCTCAGTGCACACGTGGAAGTGCAGATCAACGCTCCGGTTCGCACTTGCCACTTGTATCATTCAGTCAATGAACGACATAAATTCTGTACTGAACACAACTCGCTCAACTTCATACTTTCTGCACTACTTTGGGAGGTCTATATGACAACCAAGCACTTCCAGAGCTCACGCGTCGCAGAGACTCGACTTGAGACTCCTACTCCTCCCGTTATACAGACAAACGTATCGTTCTGAGCACCTCAATCGCATTCTACAACGACTTTCCCCCGTAGTTCTCGCATATCGTCGCATTGTCACTGTTGTCGTCGAGTTGTGATTGTGTATTTTGATCCGTTCCCCTCTTGTAAAAGTAGGACACGGAGAGAATTTCGACCATAACGACTCCAAAAAGAAACCAAAACGCGGCCGCACGCCCATGATACCCCTGAGAATCACCACGTGTAACTTGGACGGAGGTTTCGATTGAGCAGAACACCGCAAGCCCAATCGCGGCACCAAATTGCAGGGCTCCATTGAAGATTGCACCCACCGTACCTGCCATGGACGCGGGCGCAACTTGGAAAATAGTAATACTAAAAGCCGTAATCATCAGATATGAAGCAGAGGGTACGAGTGCATCTTACTTACTTTGTTTGAGTGTATGTTAGCATTGTGCCGGCACTACCGAGACAGAAAGCAGGGAATACATAGCGCCAGTAGTCCCCCGGTGTGCCACCACCTACAGCGACCAGAGCGGTGGACACAGCGACCATAGAAAGACCAGTGAGAATTAGCCATTTCGGGCTACACACTCTAGACAGCGGTCCCGTGAAGCTCATTATAAAAGCAGCCACACCAAGTGGGAACCTTCGGGAACACATCAGAAACATGGTTGAGCTTTTCCAGAGCTTGCACCTACATATGGACCGCAGTCGATATGACTGTCCAGTGAAAAATATTTTGCCACAAAGTTGTAAAAGCAAAAAAGAACGCGTCCCACCAAAGGAATGGCAGTAGTGCTGAACCGAAGAGGACGGAGAAGTTGTTGTAAAACCACGTGTGAGGGGGTCTAAAGCGACAATAAAGCTATAGACTCAAGTAAGAGAAGTGCAACGTACATCGCCGCCTTGTCAGATGTGATCAAGGTTTCCCAATAAAAGAATCCGGTGATTAGTAGAACTGAAATGATCAACGAGGTGATAACTCCTGCGCTGGCCCAACCACTCGCTGATCCGGACGTCAGCGCATAGATAAAAAGGATGAATGCCACTGGAGGTGCTATGTCACCACTGTACACGATCAATACTTAATGAAGATGAGGTACCAGTCAAGTTTAAAATTCCAATCGGATCAAGACTCTCCCATTTTGCGCTGCGCTTGTCAGGTTCATCCTTAAAATTCCCGACATCCGGTGGAATAATAAATAGACATGCAAGGGCAATTGGAATGGCGACGATCGTAGCAAACCAGAAAACCCAGTGGTACGAGGCATACTGGACAAGGACTGCTCCAATGAGGAGTCCAAGTACTACGTCACGTGTCATTTGCAATCTGGGTGGAAACGATGCTGATATCAACACCTACCATCTCCAACTGCTCCACAGCCTCCCTGCACAGCGATCGCCCGAGCTTGTTCAAGAGGATCTGGGAAAACACGCACTAAGAGTGCGAGAGCGGAGGGGATTGTCATCGCAGATGCTGTGATAGATGTTAGTAACCATCCAACGCTATATAGCTCTTGCCTACCAATGCCCATAAGCGCTCTCAATATGATGATCGCTATCTTGTTGTTCACAAAGCCAGCACAAAAAGAAAGGATTCCCAAAAAAGACAAGCCCGTGATGAAAACATTGTCTAACAGATTGAGTGAATTTTTTTTGGAGGAACACTGAAACTGCACTTACTTGGGTTATAGACATCGCTTATCCGACCACTCTTTAAAAAGCACGAGTCAGATCACATCATGCGAGGGTAATGAGACATACGATCAAGAGAAACGACGCAAATGTGAGCTTGAATGCACTGATGACCCAAGCAGATTGACTCCCTGTGATACCCATAGAATGCGTGAGATAAGGTATTGCGGGGAAAAGTGCAGAATTGTTGAAAGCGTCCAAAAATTGTGCGAAACAGAACATTGACAATAAAGCCAATTTATGCATCAACGACAGCCGCTTCGTGGGTTCGCCGGTCGGTGTTCCAACAGGCAAGGTTGGAGCGTGTGACGACTCAGACATCGCGGTGAAGCCTTGCGAGTAAGGGTCGGGAATCAGACAAGTGTGCCTGCACGCGTGCGGAGGGACGAGGAAATCTACTTTCCCCTTAGTCGATGTCCACTTATCGGCCGTCCTTTTAAGCAGCAGTCCATGTCCGTCTTGGTCTGTCCGTGTATCAGCTTACCATTAGAAGTAGGGCAGAATAAATACAAGCTAGGAGGTTACCAAACGCTACAGATGTTATCCGCCGAATGCAAGGAGTGTTCCACGAGGGAAAGAGCCCCCTTCGGCTCCCAGAATCAAAAGTCCGATTGGTATGCACGCATGAAACCTTGCCGATCCACTCAGCTACGGTGCGAGCGCGTGAATTTATTAGGCCTGTGTTATAGGTCTTAATCCAATGCAAGTATGAGTTTAGGCAGGAAATGTCCGAAACGTTTGGAGGAAAAGGGACTTGTGAGGAACCACAATCGACGGGGATCACCGGGTGATGGAAGCTGGGTCGGCAATGTCCACGGAGAGTGTGTTGGTGTGCCAGGGCCCTATGGGGCCCATCAGGAGTCCGAATCGTGCCGGGAAGAAACAAGGCAGAGCGCAGATGCGGATATCCACATCGGAGCGGCGTTTAGCTCCAAGTTACACGAGCGCTTCGTGATCTGGGTAGTAACAGATCCAAGAAGCCTATTTCCATTGGAATTAACAGTGTCAAGTCACCACTCTGCTCAAGAAATTTAATTTTCAAAACGCTGCCGGGACTACGTGTACCCACCTTGTGCAAATTTCTGTATATACCATCAGAGCCAAACTGCCAGTTTTGCGGCCTTGGAAACGTTAGTCGATACTGAGTGGTAGAACGGATCAAAGGGTGTTGCGACCGACGAGTCCTACACAACGCAAGTAGCCTTCGTGGCTAGCAAGTGATTTACCACCAGGGTCCACTGACGGTCAACCTATTCTTAGACACAGCTTGGCACGGAGATCGCTGGGATCATACCACCGATACGCACATTTGGCAAGCGGCGTTGTCCTCCAATTTCGCGTCGTATGTTGCGACGACGTGCACCAACATAAATTTCAACACTGCCACAAGGAAAAACGTCCTGAACTATTAAGTAGTCAGAGGACTGAGTCTCGGAGTAAGTTGGAGGGAGAAGGAGGCGGCCTACACACGCTCACTGTTGTATGGATAAATCCTCAGTCGTAGTCGAGACGAATTAATACCTCGTTATATTCCCATCTCCATCGCGCGTTGGATAAGCTGAAATGGTTCGAATACGTCTGGTTCATTGTAGAAATGGTTATCGCAGTGAAGAGATTGGGTGGGTGAGTGCAGAAATGCAACCGACTAAGGGGAGGTTAAGGTTCGGTTTCTGATAGGGCAAGGCAAACTTTTCCACGGGTGTTGTAATCGAACGTGGCCTGGCATGTACTTGGGGCCCGATTGGTTATGTAGTGACGATCCTTATAGCTACTTCGGGCACCCAGTCACCTTTTCCTAAATTCCTGACCATCTGAGATACCACATGCTTTGTGTTATCGACTTGTTAGATTAACTCCATGTTTAACAAACATATCCAATATCGATGCAAGCAATCCAACATTTGTCGAGACTCACAGGGCCCGGGACCAGCCGGCACTTCTATTCCAGAACACACGTTCAAGGTGACTACACGATCAGCATCATCTCGTACATGGTAGTCAAGCCTCCCAAGGCATTTGAGGTGAAGATCCTAGCTTTGCCCTCTCGATCAGGCTGATTGACACTACCTGAAGGACTAAAAATCTTTACTACGCCGGTCATGTACCCAGTGCATCATTTGACTAGCAACAAGTTTCCTTTTGTGCGAGGTAGTATTGCGTAGAAAGGCACACAGATTCTCAGAAGGCACAGACACCAAAATTGATAGCTGGGCCAGTTCACATCTATCACACTTCCTTTCGTGACTCCCCTGTCGACCTCAACAATATTTGGTGGATCCTGTCTCCATCTGAAACGCATCGCAGATTTCCTTAACATCACATGCACTAGATTTTCTGAGGACAGCAACCCTTTTTCTTTGCGCGCATGGAGACGCGATCGTGTAAATCTGGGGACTCCAATCAGTGTTCTGTAAGATGACTGTCAAGATGTGGCATGCTGCCGGAATTGCTACCAGGGAATTCCACTCCGCTTGCTGGAAGTGATAAAGGTGGCGTGGAGAAACGGTCGGTGGAGGACGGTGATGTCGAACTCAAGTTTTCGTTGTCCAACTTGAAAGATCTCGGAGCTTGCCGTATACAGCGGAGTTCTCGTTATTATTGGCCGTGCAGATGGTTCCATCTTTGTTTGGGACCCGTCATATACCAACTCGTCGCTCCGTACTGTCTGTTCGAGTAAACATCGGATAGTGATGCGGGATCCGGACAGCCTTAATTTCATCAAATGCCCTGAAAGCTATCGTCCGGTCTATCTGCACATGCAGCATAAAAGGTGTCATCTGTCCTTGGTATCTGGGGCGGTTGCTTTTCCAAGGATGCAGAACACGAGAAGGAAGCATCTTTGGAGAGAGATTATTGCTACCGACATTTCTCCCGTTTACTATAACTTTCGGATCTCCCCGGATCTGCTCCCCTGGGTGTCCGACTGGACGGTTTTGGCGCACGAGATGACGCGGTCATTCCAGCATATTCCACGTTGATGGAGTCTCTCACTCGTCCTACGGAACAAATTTTTTCGAGCCGGGTTTATGTACGGTACCCCCGATCACATCCACAGCACCACCACTACAATTCCCACGTGCCCGTAGCTCGTCTCACGCACAGGCGCCAACATCATCTACAACAGATACTTCCGATCCGCGTACTCCGTGGATGTCATGGAGGGATGGGTACACCGCGGGCTGAGGCGTGTGTTTTGGCTGACCTCTGATCGGCGTTGCGGGCGTTCGAGGACAGGCTCGTCGTCTTGACCCGGTCGCAAACGATCGTGTGTTTATATTCGAGTAGTGTCTCATTTGTGTTATGTTTTCTTTTAGAGCTGCTTCTTCCGCAGACTCTATGTATCGCGCTTTTATGACCGTTGAGTCGATGCTGATCTTCCGAACGAGCGATGGGCCGTTAGCTTTGGCCTTTTGCAGCCTACTCGGAAAATAGCACCGGGTAAATTTGACAAAGATACGATGAATGAGAGGGTGTGGACGACCGACGCCTTCCATTGATTTTGATCGCAAGTTCACTTTAGGGACACTCAGAGAGTTGTGCGGCTGGCAAGAACACTCATTGACCGTCGACCAGATCTGGATGATCCATGACATCAAGTACCATGACATGGGGAGCGTTGCCGATGCTAAGGTCGTACGAACAAGAGAAAATTAGAAAGAGAAACGATGTTTTCTTGTCTGCCAGGTAGACCGTTCTCCAGAACGTGAACGACGATCTAATATTTGAACAGAGTCCATGAAACTACTGGACGATCGGGCTTCCACTGCAGGCACTACTTAAACCGTTGTGGGGATAGGGTAACAAGTGGATGTCTTCATCGTAGCTAGCACGTGAACAAGTCACGGAAAGATCGCCCGAAACCATGTCTGTCGGATACTTGCTGCCGTCAATGCCAAATCCTTGGCCAGAATCCTTTCTCTTGCTGTTCACGATTGCAGCAAAGATTCGTTTGCCATCGCTCGAGCAAGGCGCTTATTCAAGCCTTATGCGATGGTGATGGGCCCGATGTAGAGAAGGGAACCCCCGGCGTGGATCATAGACCCGAACAGAGACACGGTTCCATGTGGCAGTGATGATGTAAGAACTGTCGGGTGCAGAACGCTACTTGTTCGGAATCCCAGAGCCATTGGTAGGATCATCGTTATAATTCTGCAACATTTGTGATGCGGCTCCAAATTGCAGGTTCTACAGGAACGACCCCTCTGCGCACGTCTGAGCATTATGGTGATTACCTGTGCTCATCCCACTACCCCCGTTGTCTGCAACTGTCCTTGACAATGCATCGGCCTAGCATTTGTATACGGCTAATCCGCTACAAGTTCAATGGATGAAGGAAACATGTTAGGAATGAGGAAGAAATAAGATTGCTCGTAAACGTCCAACTACATCGATCAATGTTGACAGAAATGCCCATGAATGTTCACTGAACTGAGTGCAACTACAATAATAGCGTTCTTTATTTAAGAATAATCCCGTAATCAGGATCTGCATCACACCAGGACCAAAGCATGGTACATGCCTATCAAACACCTTATCCTGCCACGGGAGGTACAAAGAATGGCTGTGCTTGGTTGTACAAGAACCTCTGAAACGTATCTTTGTTAGTGGGTTTCCAATGTTCCTTTCCATGCATTCCATCAACCCCCAGTGAAGCCAGCGTGAGCATCAGTATGGCCAGGCACTTGTTAGCGATCTTGAGGTCCTTTTCCTGGCCCCTACCAGATTCCATTCGCCACCTGTCAGGATGGAGTAAGAAGGCTGACTTTTCCTTCACACAGGAGCTTACATCGCCTGTAAGCCATTCGTCTAGAGGGGGATTTCGCTTGAGCTGGCCCTCGTCATACCGAAGCCTGATCCATGCAAGGACCCAAACAAATGACTCCGCGTCGTGTTGGTACTGGTGTTGGAATTCGCCTCGCTGAGCATTCTGTCCAAGTATGTCGAGTGCCGTGAACGGCACTGTGCCAGTGCGTTCTGTTCCAGTGGGGCCATCCAACGTAATCGACGCCAAGTCGAAATCGTTCAGCACACCCATGATCTTCCCCTCGTGACGATAATACATAAGATTGGGTGGATTGATGTCCCGATGGTAGGCCCCGTTCTCCCACATCACAAAGTGACCTGTAATAATACATATGTGAATACGGTGGTGCAAGTTTGTAGCACATGGCTTACATTTCGCGGCGTCCCACCGAGCATGAAGGCAATCGTCACCATAGAGCTCGATGATTGAGGACAGCCTCCGAAAGATGATCAGGTAGAGCACACAAGCGCCACGATCGGAGATTCCAAGACGCTTGCAGATCTCTGCAGTGGAGGTCTCAGCAAGCTTGTAGAGGAACAACACCTCTAGAACGTGTCCCTTGACATCACTTTCTGTTTGCGCAATCTCGTGGACTTTCTGGAGGATCTCTACCTCGCTCACGCAAGATTCTTCTCCCCAGGACAGCTTGACCACGATATCAACCACCGTGATTTTTTTTGCATTTCGCCGGGAAGACGTTGGTGGCTCTGCTACTAAGACCGAAGTGAGTAACTCGTTCCGGAGAAGCCACATCCAACTCCATGCAAGTCTCATCGCCCTTGTCGGATTTGATGACCACCTCGAGGATCTTAGGATTATCATCAAAACTGCCGTCAATCGTAGGAATTAGACCCCACTGCTGATTGTCAAAACGTTGCATCGTGAGAAGGAGGACCAAAGAGCGGGGAAGATCCTCGATGAAGTTAAAGGCGGGACACTGGATGACACGATGGCGATCAAAACGGAAAATGTAGATGAGGTTGTTTGAAGTAGTGGAGGTAAACATCAACCATCTCACCGAGTGAACGAGGACATACCGACAACAATGAGACTGAAGACATGTTGCCGGCCAACATGGGCAGCAAACATCTCAACCGCGTAAGATTCAGCCTGGACCATGGCCCGATCGCGCTGTTTCGATTCCTTTCTCGGTCGCCTGGAATTGGATTCAGTGACTTCTGACTCTGCCTTTCTTTTCAGTACACCTGACCTGCATTGCTGGGCTTTTCCCGCAGACGGCTGGATCGTCGGACTACACGACAATCAGTCATCGAGTCATGCTATTACACTTGCCACATACGGGGTTCACTTGGCTCATCAACAGGTTGAGATGGTGGTTTCGATGGTGCGAACGAGTGCGGACCTCTCGCCATCGGAAACGATGTGTGGGCCTCCGAGTAGGATCCAAGGAGTCACAGGAATCTTGTTCCAGTTTCTCCCTCGCAATCGACTCTGTCACGAGAACAACATCCGGTTTCCTCTCCGAAACAATACGCTGGTGGCTTTGCAAAATTGGCAACTCGTCGCTGACATGGAACAAGAGCGGAGCGGCGGCAGGGCAAACCACAGGGACCTTGAGATCCCGAAGGCCGAGAAGCGTAGTGTTCGCAGCTAGCATGAAGCTTGGATATAGGTTGTTCTCGACACCTTTGCTGTCCTTGGAGCTACGCAAACCATCAGGGATAGTCAAAGGCAGAGACGAAATCATACTATTGAGCAAGATGAGGTATGACGTCTTTCCCCTTTCCGGCAGCGTTGCACAAGGAAAGGACACTTTCGCGACACTTATCAAACAGGTTCGTCTTGTCGGGGGGTGGCGCTCCATCAATAGAGCCGACGAGTAGGTCCTTGAGCATCTCATCGACTTTACATTCCTCACAACCCTCCATGTCCCGAGCGATTTATGGGTGAACATCTGCTACCCTGCGGAGTCGAATACTTCAGAACGGCGGGAAAAAAGAGGGCAGGAGCACTTACTGCAGACCAACTGTACCAATGTGCTCACTGATGGGAGCGGACCCTTTGGCTAAGGGCATGCTCTTGATGCTCGCGTCGAGATGATCCTGAGCTGGCGGGTACGAGGGGGTGGTGTGACGGTTAGAAGTCATGCCGAAGACAAAGAGTGATTGGATTCGGGAGAATGTCTGTCGCTGACCACGGCCGACAACGATACGGATTTCAAGTCCCGCTCGGTTAGGTTAGAGTAAATGCTTGCCTGGCTGCCAGAAATTCAGACTCTGCATCACGAATGAGACCAGATGAATCCGCCAGCACATTGGTCGAAAGTAGGATGATGGAGCCAGAAGGAGAGAGGTACACAGACAGCTCGGGGCCCTTAAATATGCACCACGGCGAGTGAATATCCCGTAACGAGCCACCGAGTCAGCACGGAGGACTAGCCTGAGATCTCGAGTTAGGATGCACTCTGCTACCACTGCAAGTCGTCTACTAACTCACATGAAGGGCTTTCTATCAGAACTTGAGGCCTCCCTCTCCTTGGCCCCCGCCTGTTCCTTTCCAAACATCGGCCTATCCAGGTCTCGAGAGTCCTTCTTGGCTCGTCCGTTCGCTCCTCTCGTCTACAGGTCAGCCTCACATGGGGGCATATCAATCATGACAGAGTATGATAGGCTCGCGACCAACCGCCCTATCACTTCGCTACACGTTTGCTGCACAGTCTGTATTGTCACATATGCCATGATGGTAGGGTGAGAGATGCATCGATGGTCGACAGGATCATCGGGACCTCGCAACGTTTGAGCAATACACCATTGCATGCGAGGCGTGCCCCCATGCCACCAGGTCAAAAGCGCGACTAGATCCCTGTCGACCGCGGAGGGATCGCCGTTCGGGCCGTGTTCGCTCCTGGTGGAAGGCTGGGCGTTGGGTGTAAGCAAGCAACTGAGGGTGCTGACTCATCCGATACATGCGCTTGACTCATCTGATACACAAACAAAGTACGCTCAGTAGGCAGAGAGCAAATTGCTCCAATAATTGAAATACGAGCACAGTACTCAGGAATTGAGTAGGCTAAGAGATAATCTAATCGCTCGACTTTTCCCCCACCTGTTCCTTGTGCCTGAGATTCATCGCCCAACTCGTAATCACATCGTCTTACTCATCTTTCCCACGATCGTAGCCTCACTAGCCCCACTCGCGCATCTAATCTAATCAACATCGCTTATCAATCTGAGGTTGATTAGATTAGGTGCATGAGTCAGGGCTCATAACCTCTAGTGAGGCTACGATCGTGGGAAAGATGAGTAAGACAATGTGATTACGAGTCAGGCGATGAATCTCAGGCACAGAGAACAGGTGGGGGAAAAATGGAGCGATTAGATTATTTCTTAGCCTACTCAATTCATAAGTACTGTGTTCATATTTCAATTATTGGAGCAATTTGCTCTCTGCTTACTGAGCATACTTTGTTTGTGTATCAGATGAGTCAAGTGCATGTATCAGATGAGTTGGCATCCTCAGTTGCTATATTCAGTCATGTGATACTGATGTGCATTGTGAGTTAGAGCTTTTGTGAGAATATCTGCTGTCATATGTTGAGTGCAACAATATTCGAGACATATCACATTTCTCCGTATCTTTTGCCAGAGATGGTGATTTCACTGTCTTGATTGGCTATGGTATTTTAGATTCGTTGTGATTGTGATCGCTGACTAGTTATCACTTGTAAGAACTTTTTGTTCCTGTATCTGTGACGTCATATAGAACATTCCATGTAGTTCCACAACCAGCCCTAAGCTGGTCCATGCGTGTTTCTGTAGTGTATATAAACCCATGTACATTATCCTGGCAATCCAGTTGTAGTAATTTTCACTCTTCTACTCGAACTATCAGGTTCCCTGGAGCTTGATCTCTTGTACATTCCTGACATATTACTGCAACTCTCTTCCTTCCACCGAACCTGGTGCTTTGCTGGGACTTCCTATCTTCCTGCCACCACTTCTTTGTTTCCTATTTCTTTGTTCTTTCCTGCCTTTGCAGTGCGTTTTGCAACCGCATTGTACATACTGATATCGCTTCCCTTGTTCGATATTGGTTATTCCAAGTCCCTAACCCCCTTCCTCCTTCTCTTTCTCCGCCTCCTTCTACCCCTTCTTTAACTTCTCTTGGTTCCATTTGGGACCCCTCTTCTCCTTCCATCACAGACTCCAGAGTTTCCATCTGGGTCTGAACTTCCTCTTCCAACATTCCTGCCATCCCTTACTACTTCAACTGCTTCCCTCGTCCTCTTCCTCCAAACCCTCACCTTCTCCCTCCTCATCTCCACCTTCGGATAGCACGTCAACACTGCCACATCCAATACTGTCAAGAGCTGTCACTTCGCCAGCCCCCTTATCCCTTCTGTAAGCCTCGCCATCTACACTTTCTGTAGACCCATCCTCTTCCTCACAGTATCATACTCGGATCCCAGAGTTAAGGGAGAACCATTGGTGTATGCTACACACCCCAGAAAGCAACCGGGCCCACTGCTGCATATATGGTTGTCCGCCATCTAAATAAGGATAACGTTGCTCCGGGCATAGTGCACTAGCCCCCATTTGACATTGTGGAATATCAATTGTCACCAAAGGTTGTCTGGATAGAACAATCTGGGTTCACGTGATTACCCATATTGTCACGTTACCACCTTATAAAAGGTGCCCGCTCCAACACTCACCCTCCCACACAACGTGCATGACCCCGCCTCTACCCTCATAATACCCTCTTCCTGCTTTCAGTGACCGACCAGTTGAGCCTTGCTCCCTAGTAAGTCACATTGCGCCCTCTCCTCCACTTTCCACCACATTCTGTACATGAGCACTCCTTGTACGTACAACACGATAAAAATATACCAGGACACTCGTCTTGAAGGTGTGGCTGCCTCTATCTGGCAGTCACACGAACCCACTCCCGCTGTCAATGGCAGCAATTCCACCCTGATTCACCTTGAGCGCATGAACGTGCCTCAAGAAGCCACATCACCAAGGGCAGTACCCTTGCCACAATCTCGCCTCTCCCCTATTGCCGAACAAACCACCGCCCGACTTGCCGGGATGACTATCGATCCCATGCAAGCCTTCATCAGCGAGTACCATGCATGGTACACCACCGCCCGCACCACTGGCCAAGTGCCAGGACCTTCTCCTCGTCTCCCAATGCTGACTCTGGGTCTGTTTGGTCCAGCAATCCCCGCTCCCATCATCAGCCCGCAACTGGTACGCCCCGTCCGTGTACACCTCCCCATGTTGGAACCCCTCCAGTTTCCCACTCCTCGTCAGGAAATCAAGGTCAGCAAGTCGCTGACAAGCAAACTGGAGGCCTATGATGGCAACAAGGACGCTTTCGTCACCTGGTGGCGAAGTGTCAATGTATATCTCAAAGGTTTTGACATAGAACCTTCCGACCGACAGAAGATTCTTATCATGCTGTCATACATGAAAAAGGGCACTGCTGGCTGATACACAGACTTGTTCATAAAACAAGACAAGTTGAATGGTATGACATGGATGACATTTGTGCAAGACATTGCACACCACTTCAAACCAAAGACGGTGCAACGTGACGCAGAAACAAAGCTCTTTCGCATCACCCAACAAAAGGGCCAGACGGTCCAGGACTTCTTTGTTGAATTCTGACACCTCATGATTGAGGTGGAATACAATGAACACAAATGAGGACTTGGTCGCATCCTTGTCAACAAAATCCACCGCGCCGTTAACGACGATGTTGTAGAGTATGTCAAATGAAATCAACCCGACCTCTGCTCTTCCTATCATCTTGCCATTTGGGAAGATGCCCTTATCCATGCAGACGGAATCCTCAAAGAAATCGAAGACCATCGCCACCCTCGTCGCCAACAACAACAAATACCATCCACCCCCACCCCGAAAGTAGCAGCCCCATCTGCACCTGTTACCTTCTCCTCCTCTTCCTCCACTCCCGCAAATGCTGCTGGAGTATTCCCAGGCTCTGGTCAGCCCATGGATCTCTCTGCCGCTCGTTCTGCAGGCATGTGCCGCAAATGTGGCGGTGCATGGCCATGTAAGACACATCCTCCCTGTCAACGACTGATGAAGATACACATGCAATTCAATGGTAAGGACGTTGAATGGGATTGGGGTGACCAGAAAGAGCTTGAAGCCCAGATGCGACAAGTCATAAAGGATATGGGTTTTGGACATGACCAGTAGATAGTCATCATACTGCTGGTCCTGTATTATGTACATCGAATCAATTTGCCGTTCTCCCTATTGATGTACCTGAAATCGATGAAAATCCCCAACCAACCTGGGAAGAACCCAAGGTTGTTGGTATCCTTCAACGACCCAAAAAGGTTACTCCACAGAGAAAGGACTGTGAGAGCCCCAAGGTGGATGCAACTGCTCAGAGAAAGGACTTCAAGAGCCCTAATGAGCAACCAAGAAGTAACAAAAGGACATGGTTGAATACGGTTGATCCTTGGACCATTGAATGGATCAAGGTCACCATTGACAACGCGTCCAATGCAACAGGCCTCTCCCACCTCAAAACGTTTGTACATGAGAGCTGACAAAAGGAGGTGACATGCCAACTGTTGCACCAAATACAATTGATGACCAGTGAGGATGCTCACTTTGTGTTACAGGAAATGCAACATAAACCCTGCTACATAAAGAAAAGTGAAAGACATGACAATGGTCGATCGCTGACTGTCCTTGTAAGAGCCATGCTACCGGATCAATTGACAATAGTGATCCCCGCTCTTATCAATTCTGGTTGTACTGGAAGTACTGTAGATCAAAAGTTCGTCCAAGAAAAGGGACTACAAACACATAAACTTCCCTGTCCCCTACCGGTCTACAATGCCGATGGCACGATCAACCAAAATGGTCATATTTCCAAATTCATTATCCTCCCTATCACCATCAACGGACATGATGAAGTAATGACCTTTGCCGTTACCGCCCTATCCACACACCCATTGTTTTTGGGACATGATTGGCTGAAAATTCACAATCCCCAAATCAATTGGAAAGAAGGCAAGGTTACCTTCACGTGTGAAGAACACCCTCCACTGTTGATGAATGATAAGGAAGACAATGAGGAAGATCCTGATCATTTGTTCCACCTGGATATAGATGCATATCTGAACAACATGTCTACTGATATAGCTGCTGCTGCCAATCTCACCAAAGGAAAACGAACATTTGAAGAATTGGTCCCAAAACAATATCATGAGTATCGTGATGTTTTCGCAAAGGAAGTCTTCGATGAACTTCCACCATCATGACCATGGGACCATGTGGTCAAACTCCTTCCTGGCAACCACACAGTCAATTGTAAAACATACAACTTGACCTTGGCGGAACAAAAGGAACTTGATACGTTCCTCGAGGAAAACCTGCAGTCCAGACATATTCGCTCTTCCAAGTCACCGTTTGCCTCAGCCTTCTTCTTTGTGAAAAAGAAAGATGGATGTCTTCGACCTGTCCAAGATTATCGGAAGTTGAATGATATCACCATCAAAAATCAGTATCCACTTCCGTTGATCAATGAGCTCATCGATAAACTAAAAGGAGCTCGATACTTCACCAAATTAGATGTCCGCTGGGGATATAACAATATCCAGATGAAGGAAGGTGACGAATGGAAAGCAGCATTCCAAACCAATCGAGGATTGTTCGAACCTCTGGTAATGTTCTTCAGACTCACAAATTTGCTGGCAACATTCCAGACAATGATGAATCACTTGTTCCGTGATCTCATCAATAAAGGGAAAGTGATGGTCTACATGGATGACATCCTAGTCTTCACTGCGTCCCTCAAAGAACATTGTCAGATCATACAAGAAGTCCTGCAGATCATGTGAGATAACAAGTTGTCATTAAAAGCAGAAAAATGCAACTTCGAACAAACTCGTATCGAATACCTGGGGCTTATTGTCACTGAAGGACATGCTGAGATGGATCCATTGAAAGTGAAAGCCATCACAGATTGGCCTGTTCCTACCACATGAAAAGAATTAAAAGCTTTCCTCGGCTTCCTCAATTTCTACCGGTGTTTTGTAAAAGGCTTTGCACAAATTGCCAAGCCCCTCAACGCCCTTACGTCGGTTAAAAAGGACTTTGACTGGTCTACGGAGTGCTAGGCTGCATATGAACAGTTGAAAACAGCCTTGACTACCACTCCTGTCCTTCACCTATCCATGGACACTGGAAAGTTCCATGTTGAAACCAATGGATCTGGGATTGGCATTGGTGGTATCCTTACACAGGAACAAAATGGCAAGTTCGTTCCCATTGCCTATCTTTCCTGTGGCCTTTCCGATTCAGAACGGAATTATCATGCCACTGATCTTGAGACACTTGCCATCGTTGAATGTCTACACGATTGGTGCCATTACCTCTTGGATGCACACGTCCCCTTTGAGGTACTCTCCGATCATTGGAATCTGGAGTTCTTCCGAAAACCTCAGGATCTGTCCCAATATCAGGCTTGTTGGCAACAGTTGTTCCAACATTACCATTTCACCATCTCTCACCGCCCTGGTTGTTCCAACTCCATGGATCCTCTGTCCCAGAGGCCAGATTTTGAAAGGGGGGTGGACGCCAACAATAAAGCCCAGATCCTTCTCCCCAAACACCTCTTCACCATAACTCCTCCTGTCACCGAAACTCATATAGCAGCACTCCCTATCCTCGATTCCGTCATCCAAATGATTGCCAAGTTGCAATACAAACAAGAACAATATGCAACAGAAGGCATCACCCAAGGACACAAGGCATGGTCAGAAAAGGATGGCATCTTGTATTGGAATTCTCAATTATACATGCCATGTGATGCAGAGCTCCGCGAGTGTTTGATCCAAGAACACCATGATCATCCTCTCGCTGGTCATCCTGGTATACATCGAACTTGGGATTTGCTGTCCACCAAATACTATTGGCCGAATATGTGGAAAGATGTCAAACAATATGTCCAAGGGTGTGATGCATGCCAAAAGACAAAACCAAAAAGGCAACAACACACAACACCGCTTCATCCAAACGAGATCCCACATGTGCCATGGGAGATCATTTCTGTCGACATCATTGGTCCATTACCGCCATTGGGAAAACACAATGCCATCCTTGTCGTCGTAGATCGCATGACAAAGATGACACATCTCTTTCCTATTGACACCACCATCACGGCCAAAGGAGTAGCCACGATCTTTCATGATCATATCTTCCGGCTCCATGGCACACCACAAAAAGTCATTTCTGATTGAGGATCACAGTTCATCTCATCGTTTATGACCAATTTATACACGATGTTGCAGATCCAAGCCAATCTATCCACCGCATATCATCCACAGATGGACGGTCAAACTGAGCGAATGAACGCAGAAGTCAAACAGTATCTTCGACTGTATTGCAATCATCGCCAATCTGATTGGGCTGAATGGCTCCCAATGGCAGAATTCACCATGAATCGTCGACGAAGCAGTTCGACTGGCATGAGTCCATTCCTCTTAAATTACGGACAAGAACCACAGATCGATCAAGATCGTAAGGTTCAACCTCACACGGTGTCTGCTGAGGAATTCATCCAGGATTTGCATGCAGCACAAAGAGAGGCAGTCCAAGCCTTAGAACAAGCTGCGGCAGACATGAAACGATTCCATGACAGTGTAGAAATATGCACTAGATGTGGCACGCGGCTATCAAGAGACAGCGTTCTCAGTCGCGTGCGGTACAACGGACTATATTGATATTTACCTATCGAGGGACAGCAAGCTACATACAGTCAGCTCAAGTAGGTAATGTCTACGATATGAAAAGCTCACCTCAGTCGCATGCATTACAACAGACTGAGGCATTCTAACACGAACAGTACAAACTATATACGAAAGGTTCACTACTGTGCCCGACGAGGGGTAAAGGGTCACAAGTAAGGGCTATCATGGGTGAATAGAAAATCCATATGAGTTGTAGGTATGCAGGCACTGTGGCGCGTTGGCCCATGCAGGCACCAGTCATTAACAACGCGGGTCATGATCATGGCTGTGCGTACACTTGCCAATTCCGACAGACAGAACTGCCAAAGAAAGACCAACATACAAAAAGGGAGATCTTGTCCTTGTCGAGGCATCCTATATCCATACCGATTGACCAACCAAAAAATTGGACAACCAATGTTATGGTCCCTTTAAGGTCATCAAAAAGGTCGGTGAAGGAGCCTATCGGCTTCAGTTAGATCGAACATGGAAAGCCATCCATCCTGTGTTCAATGAGTGTCAACTCTGGCCATACATCAAGGGATCATTCCCATCCAAACAGACCATTCCTCCCCCTCCTGACATCATCCAAGGCCAAGAAGAACAGGAGATCCAAGAAATCGTCGATTCTCATGAACGCAAGGGAACCATTGAATATTTGATTCATTGGAAAGGATTCCCACGTGAAGAATGCAAATGGATCAAAGAAAAAGATCTACCTCACGCCCTGGACGCAGTCAAAGCATTCCATAAAAAACATCCCCTGGCTGCTCAACCATCTATCCGCATGTCTCTCTGTCCCGTTTCTTCTTCTCTTTTCTCTTCTCCTGCTTTTCTCGCCTTCCATACTCATTATAAGAAATATCCTGATTCTATGTTCGAAATTCCCCCTGTTGTTGATCCTGCTCGTCCAGAGTCCTCGCCTTGAAAGGGGGATAATGTAAGAACTTTTCGTTCCTGTACCTGTGACGTCATATAGAACATTCCATGTAGTTCCACAACCAGCCCTAAGCTGGTCTGTGTGCGTTTCTGTAGTGTATATAAACCTGTGTACATTATCCTGGCAACCCAGTTGCAGTAATTTTCACTCTTCTACTCGAACTATCAGGTTCCCTGGAGCTTGATCTCTTGTACGTTCCTGACATCACTGTATATTTTTGTAGGACCAAGTTGACCATATCCGATTTCCATGTATAGGTTTCTTGACGAAATCGCATCTCGCGTCGCACTGGCCATACATGCATATTCGGCCTTAGCAGTAGATAATGCG
>JBBPKJ010000406.1:0-25967 GCA_038089195.1 Brasilioporus rufonigricans
GAGGACTAGTGAACTAATTCATCGTAAATGTGTCTCGAGTGATCCAGCTTACCTGAAGGTAGTTGAGGTGGTAGCCCGGTAAACAGAAAAAGAGGGAAATGACGAAGTCACCAGCGCTCCGCCACCAATGACACACAACGCACTTCAACAATACCATATGAGTTGAGATGACCTGTCAGCGGGACAAGTGCGGAAGTGATATGGAGAACCACTTGGCTCATCAGTTCTCCCTGCGGTGACCTGGATTATGATCACCAAAACTCCCATGGTATCGGATAGAGTAAGTAAATCTAATCACTGGCGAATGAGATGAAACTCGCCGTCAAATGGAAGATACTATATGTCCACGTCGTCCTTTCCCTGGGTCCTCCGCCAGGGAAGACTCAGGGTATGATGGGGCGCGATGTAAACAGTGATACAGAGGTTTAAGCTGAGTGAACTAGAGAGTCGGATTGATGCACCTCGAGTGTCCTCCAAGTCGGAGCTCGTCCACGTCCGTCCTTACGTCCTGGAAAGCCACACAGGCACAGGTGCACGGCCCTTCCGTGTCAATAGAGGAGAATCCCAAGATTTGGATCTACGTCTCGTCGCGTCCCACTTGGTCTAATCAAGTTCGAGAACTGGATGGTGCACTCGACGGCTGTCAATGGGGGTTACTAACTTGATCAAGTCAACGCGGTTGTGTAGGTCAAGGAGGTGCGTTTTTTTCCCCATACATAACACCGTGTCATCATCGTCGTGGAACGATTTAACGGATGGGCTGGGGTCGTACCGGCTTGCCTGACCCAACTTGAACATCCAGGCAGCGCGTTCGGGATTCGCGTGTTACACTGCCATGCTTAATTTGGAAAAGCTGATTTCGTCGAACGACCTGGATCAAACGTACCCCCAGAGCAGCGATTCGGTGATAGTGGTTGCTCACAACGCACGATGGCTTGATTTCAACCTCACTAGCAGCGAAGCCAGGGTTCTTATTTATGTTGTCTGCGCCGGCGCAGGGGTGTAATAAGAACGAGGTCGTGAAGTTGCCGGAGGAGGTGCAGAATCAATGTAAGGGGGCTGCCGTGGACCCAACGTGCGTACAAGCAAATAAGTGTCTGAACTGGTGGGTACTGCTCGTCAATTTAGCTATAATCTCTCCTCTTCGGGCCATCAACGGATTCTCGCCACGGGTGATTGCCGGCAGCGTCGTTCAATCGAGCATGTCCTTAGGGCTACACCTTCCTGAATTATGCTGGGTAAGCCAATCATGAGATCTCATTTCTCTTTCGACTGGCGTAGCATGCACCGCGGTTGGCTCCGTACGTTGTCTCCGATGCAATATGAGCGTCGCATTTGCGAACGGGGAATGCCTCTTTTCTGTGAACCTCGCCCGTCCTGGGCTAACCAAAGTCTGTCATACAACCTACTGGTAGGTCGTTTATCAGAGACCGCCGCTCTCCTGCCGACCCAATTTACCCATCGGGCATAGAGACCAGAAAAATGTGCAGCGAATACGAGCTCGGAAGATGTTCGACCTGTGGTTAGTTTCGTAAGCAAGCGGTAACCTTACTTGGCCCTGATGTCTGTCATTCATTTCTATTATGTTTTTACTATTCTACAACAGCATAATTGGGAGTAGCCTGCCATCAAGCTCCTCAGGTTCATGTGCAACGCGCACCCTGACTCAAGACCACGCATTTAGTGGTGATACTGGATCACGGCGACCCGTGCCAGATACTAGCGGTGCGATACCACAGCGCATACTGGCATACCAAGAAAGCCCTGTTTTACCAGCCGGGCGAAACATTGAAATACATAGTGCTACTTCAAGTTGTTTCCGATTGCCTGGCTCCAGTTTAATTAGTCAGCAGTGTAACCCAAGTCGAACAGAAGTATTCCCCTTCACGACGGAGAAACTCATGAAGCGGCGGTGTGAAGGTTCAAGTCACCGCGGGCTACTAAAACCATGAACGTGCTTCATTGAAGAGAGTTAAAACTGACTGATCCGACGCCCTCCACATACTGCATGACAAATTTATCATGGTTATGCGTGCAAGGTCAGTATCTTCGCGTTCTCTGAATGACTGTTTGGCGTGACTGCTCACATTCTTGAGTCACACTTCGGGCGTTGTAAAAAATCGCGTCCATAAATGCCATCTTTCTTGCGCATCCTGCTGTCTGAAATGTGTCGTCCACTTCATGGGAATACAAGCCGCCGTGTGCTGTTGCCCGTCCTCGTATGGTTTAGTTGGCGTAGACCGTGCTCATCGTGAGTGATTCCGCTGCAGGGTTGGATGCCACTAATGTGATCTACTCTGTGTGGACCATTGCGTGAGAGTCCTTCCGGTATTGGATCCCTTCAAAAGAAAATGACGAGTCGGATTCCGAGGGCGTCTACATAGCACTCTGGAGTGCCTTGGACAGTTGGGCTTGATGCTGAACACGTAAGTTTGGGTGGAACTCATCGCAAGAACTGGTCGTGGCCAAGGCTTTCCTTGAAACAGACTCGCGAATCGTTGCTCTCGCGCGACTTACCCTTCACGCCTTGCATATGGAGTTCGCCGAGCTGGTGGGGTTTGTTCGGCGTTGTCTAGGTAGTACCTAGGATCTACGATGACCTGTAGAAAGTGTATGTTATTATGGGGTGGTAGTATGAAAAGGTGTCCAGACGCGTCTAGTGTGTGGACCAGTGCAACCCGACATGATCTTTCTTCTTCCTCACACCGTCCAGTCCCAAACACTGTCTGAATGGCGAACCCAAGTTTTCTTCCGACCCTGCCTCAGTCTGACATCGTCCAAGCGGCTCAGGTACACCAATCGCAATATCCAGAAGGGTCCCCTGCCTAACTTAACCAACCCCTCATAGCTCATACAGCAAGCCTATTCTCCTGCCAGCGCTGGCTCTTCAGACGCTCAACGTCGTCTTCAACAAGAGCTCTTCGACATCCAAAAACGATACGAGGCATGGGGCCTAGTCATCCCATTTTTGAATCACGACGACGTCAACGTCCAGTTCTTTGGTGCACACACCATCCAGGTCAAAATCGCGAGAGATTGGTGGGTCACTGACCATGCCGCACCTAGTCGGTCGATTGACGCACGGCAGGGATACCTTTCCATCGGACAACGCGACTTCCCTACGTGATTTGGTGCTCGAACTCACATCTCATTCGATCGCGTCTGGCAAGAACAAGATCATTCTTCGAAAGCTGTTCGTAGCGGTAATGCAATTTGGTTTTCGACGTACGTTCAATTTCTGACGGGCGCTCTC
Organism: Brasilioporus rufonigricans; assembly: GCA_038089195.1. Classification (NCBI taxonomy): domain Eukaryota; kingdom Fungi; phylum Basidiomycota; class Agaricomycetes; order Boletales; family Boletaceae; genus Brasilioporus; species Brasilioporus rufonigricans. The sequence continues at coordinate 3,254 of JBBPKJ010000406.1, forward strand.
AGATCACCTCGTTGGCGCTGAAAATTGGCCCCGGTTCTCCGTCGGTATGGCCAGATTGGATAGTGTCCACTGTCGAATTCTTGTCCAACCGGGGTACCCCGACGGAAATCCTGCTTGATTTTCTGTCCATCGTCGCAGAGGAGGTCGAGACCGCTGACCTGATTGGCCCGAGCAGGTAAGCACCTCACGAGCCCGTTCTCCACGTATCACAGACCGATGGGTTGGTCAGAATGCAGATGCAACAGACTCTCCTCGACGCTGCTCCACTCGTTGTACGGGCGGTGGTCACGATCATCACCCAGCCTCGAGGTCGAATGCACGTGCGTGAGCTGGACTCGGCGCTCAAGTGTCTTCAAGCGTGGATGTCTGTTCTTCGTGGAAAGTACGTGTTTCGTCACCCGAGCGCGATCGACTGATCAACCAACGTCGTGACAGCGACATCACTCCACTGATCCCCATGATAATTTCGCTATTGGCGCCTCCGAACCCGGAGGCTGACATCGACCCCGAAGTTTTCGGTCCGGCCTCGGATGCGCTGCAGGAAATCATGACGCGATCTTCGTTATCGGGCGGTGCGGGTGTCATGTCACTTACGCTTCCATTGCTCGTTTGGGTCGACACATGGGGTCCTCGAATCCTTCAATCTAGTACCTCATGTGCGTTGCCCGTCCTCACCAAAACATATAGGGCATCTGAGATGTTGTATTCCAGCCGCAGAAGCTTCTGATCTCTCCCACTCTTTGTGCAAGCTCATAGTTACGCTTGGCGACCACTCGAATACATACTTTGCCACCAACATCACCTCACAGCAGCCGGTGGCGGGTTCTCCGCACACGCGATCGCAGCTTGTACAAAATTTCCTTCGGCTGCTACTCGGGTACACTGGCCTACCGGGTTACTTTGGTGTAGATGAAGAAGAAAGCGAGATGACACTTGGGTTTTGGTATCTCTTCCAGGAATCCCTCTGGAGCGTCGAGTACGATGGAGGTGATGACGAGCAGGGTAGTGCGCCACCCGCGGACGTGGAAGAAAGCAACAGACTGGCACTGGTGAATGCTGTGTATGTCGAGCTCGTGAAGATCTTGAGGAGCAAAGTGGCATGGCCACCTCAGAGTATATTAAACGGGTGGCCAAAAGGTGGGTCGTTGGAGCTTGGGTCGAGAGATTCGCATTGACGTTGGTTCGATGCGAGATAGATCATATAGACAAGTTTCAGGTGTCAGTGGTGTCTCTCCCTTGCATAAATGAGCCTGCTCATGGATTTCAGTTACCGGAGAGACGTGGGCGATACGCTCATTAATGCGTACGTGTACGGTATTGACGCAGTCGACGGGGTTGACGGTTTCCAGATACTATATCCTCCGCAATGACATGATGGGCTATTACTTGAATGATATTCAAGAGCGTCTCGCGAACAGACCCGAATCCAATGGATGGGAGGTAGGATGTCCCATTCATGTTTCATTGAATTAAGATCCATGCATCTGTTATTCTCTATTCTCTTAGGAGATAGAAGCTACCTTGCATTGTATCATGTCTGTTCAGGAGGCAGTCCCTCTTGAGGATAATCAATTTATTACTCGCTTGTTCGGCCCGGATGTGCTTGGACACCTACCGACTACCGGTCAAGATAGGATACGGCGCACTGCGCTCAGCCTCTCTGGTGAGCCACGCTTTGAATTTGTGTCACGGAGCGGGTTTGTTGAAGTACGCTTACCCTCGGAAAAGGAACGTATGCGTCGTGGTTCACGACTCAATCTATCACGAGTACACCTACGTCCCAGCCCTCTCTGCTCATGAACGCCATTTCGTATGTTGTTTCTGCTTTGCCCGAACCGGTGCTTTGTCTGCCTGCCGCGAATGCGCTTCGGGATCTCTGTGATGCCAATCGAGCCGCCCTAGCACCGCATATAGGGGCATTTGCAGAGTTGCACGCCGGGTTAACTGGTATTCCTGTAAGTAGTGTCCATGTGGCTGTCTCCGCCTTCTTAGCGTTTGCATCCTCAGGACACGGAGAAGAGTAAGGTGTTGCAATCGATAGCGAGCGTCATACAAGCGCTGCCCCCTGAAGAGGAGATTCCACCAGTGCTCGCTATTGTGAGCCCTGTCGTCGAAAAGCTTGAACAAGCATTACTGTCCACGTCGCGGGTATGTATTTGTGTGCCCCATTTGAGGCGGTGCTTGAGGGTCACTTGACTACCCGGTAGCTTCTTGAAGAGGCGCGTGCCGTAGCGATCGCTCAGCTCCAAACATTGTCTGGCGTAGCAAAGGGGCTTACCCGCACCGCAGACTCGTTGCTCATCATCGATGAAACACCTGCGGAGCGAGCAGAAGCGGAGCGATTGCAGCAGGGTCGTGATGATTACAGGATGGTTAAGCTCCGAGAAAGCTTATTTGCAGCGGTCAGGAGCACATTCGAATTGTGGTCGACGGATGCGAGCGTGTCCGACGTGAGTCCCTCTTTGAGATATAGGCTAGGGCGAGTTGACAGCGTGGTACATACAGGCACTCAGCGAGTTTTTGCGCTCTATCACATCTCTACCCAGTGACATCACGCTGTTATCTCTACCGCCAGGTCCACTGTTGGGCTTGATATGCGTGGCATCTCAAAGGCAGCTGACTGCGGTTTGGCTCTCTCTGGCGAACATGCTCATCGTTCAACTGGACCCGCCGATCATGTTCTTGAATTCGACATTGAAAACGCCTCCGAACATTGAGGGCATGTCGGTCGTATCGAATGCGCTGCCCGTTCTGCTAGAGATATCGTTGTCGATGCTTGGCCAACCGGGAGCAATGGAATCCGTGAGTGCATTGATACAAATATCGAGCATTTGTCCTAATGCGATCACAGAACCCTGATATTGTACAGGCTTTCTTCGGCTGCTTGGACAGTGTGAGTTTTTATCTAGACGGACTTTGCCGCCGTATATTAATGAGATGTGTGTGGATAGGTGGCCAAGCACTTTGTGGCGGTATTCTACAATCTACCTCCTGGTGCCCTCGATGCACTGATGCAATGTGCGGTCACCTCGTTGTCGCTCCAAGAGCGTTATTCTCTGGTTGCGACGTGCACGTTCCTGGTGCGTCGAAGATCATGCCACCTTAGGCACAAATGGCTCAGCGATTCGCTCTGTTAGGAAACACTCATTCGGCGCACTGCGGGAAGCGATGACCTCGGAGAAGCCGGCACGATCCTCTTTCGAATGCATGGTCGGCCGATTCTTCGGGCGGTTCTTACTGGGTTCGCGGGCGTAGCTCCGAGGTCGGCGACTCAGAACCTCATCGAGCTATTGTCTATGATTGCATCGAAATACCCGTCGGAAACGCGTGAGTGGATGAACGAGATTCTCTTTACGGTATGTGTTGGATGTGTCTGTTTGGGTGATGCGATCACGCTTACTGGGGCGGATTATCCCAGGATGACTTCGTGCAGTCCAAGGCGACTCCGGAGGCTAAGCGGGCATTTGTCAAGGCTGTGGTTGGGTAGGTCCGATAGATCCGACTCGCGAGGTCATACTGACGTAGATTGCTCATCGTAGGTCGAGGTCGCCGAAGAGGACGAGGGAGGCAGCCCAGCAATTTACGCTCATCGCAAGGGGATTGGAAGGCACGAGTTTCGGATATGCATCCGTCAGTATGTGATCCGTTCCTGGTGCAGGGCGGTGAGGCATGCGTCAGACACGACTGTACTTGTTCGGACTTGTCGGTCTTGCGCTCAACTCTTTGCGTGTATCTCGTTGGGAATAAGCAAGGGTGGCGGCCATGAAAGAGACATGCATATCGATGTGTTGCTCCCACTGTGGGTGACTGCCGTGAGTGCGGGACCCGTGCAAGGTGGGTCGCTCGACGTGGCCAGTAGCGATCGGCAGAGCGGCCGACGGATGCCGAATTCGGCAAGTTACTAATATTTATAAATAAACAATTTTGATTGGCTCGTGGGTAAATTCAATCACAGACATAAAACGGGTCCGCCGGAAGTCGCCGGAACAACGTCTTTTGCTCCTGCAACTCTGGCCTCCGCAATATTACCATAGCCCGTCGTCGCCGACGCTGTTCCCGACGATGCTCACAATCACTCCAAGAGCTTGTCATGTTCTCCGCTCAGTGCGCCGCCGCGCCGCCGGCATGGCCACCGTCGCCCCCCGTATCGGCGATACCAAGGTTCCCATGTCGCTCCTCGAAAAGGGCGCATACATAAACTACCAGCGTATCGAGGACAACCTCGCCATCGTCCGCGAAAGGTGCGCCGACACGCTTCATTCTTCAACGAACAACCGGCCAACAAACCGCTAGGTTACGCCGCCCATTGACGTTGTCGGAGAAGATCGTCTACGGTCATTTGGATGACCCTCACAACCAGGATCTCGTCCGAGGCGTCAGCTATCTCAAACTGCGTCCTGACGTACGTCTGTCGCTTCATTAAACTCCATCTCTAATGTCGTCGTTATCGTAGCGTGTGGCTTGCCAGGATGCGACAGCCCAGGTGCGCATTCCAGCGTGCCCCGTCCGATATGAGCTGACGTAATCTAGATGGCGCTTCTCCAATTCATGTCAGCAGGTATGGATACTGCTGCCGTTCCGACAACCGTCCACTGTGACCACTTGATCGAGGCTCAAGTGGGTGGTGTCAAGGATTTGGCGCGTGCCATCGACATCAACAAGGAAGTATATGATTTCTTGGCAACGGCTACCGCCAAGGTGGGTGATTTTCTTTTCCTGTGTGACTAGCTCGGCTGATGTGGGAATTACACAGTACGGTCTCGGCTTCTGGAAACCCGGTTCTGGCATCATCCACCAGATCATTTTGGAGAACTATGCTTTCCCTGGTGGGCTTATGATCGGTACTGACTCTCACACACCCAATGCGGGTGGTCTTGGAATGGTTGCTTGTGGCGTTGGTGGTGCTGATGCTGTCGATGTCATGGCTGGTATCCCTTGGGAGCTCAAGTGCCCCAAGGTGATTGGTGTCAACCTGACTGGCAAGATCGGCGGCTGGACGACTCCCAAAGGTTGCATTGTTCTACCATCTTTGTGTTTATGTTACTCATGGTGTCGTCTTGAAGATGTCATCCTCAAGGTCGCTGGTATCCTGACTGTCAAGGGCGGAACTGGTGCCATCGTTGAATACCGCGGTTCTGGTGTGGAGTCCCTTTCTTGCACTGGCATGGCTACGATTTGTAATATGGGTGCTGAAATTGGTGCTACTACCTCACTCTTCCCCTTCAACCACCGCATGGCCGACTACTTGATCGCGACTCAGCGTTCGGAAATTGCTCGATATGCACAACGGTTCTCACACAACTTGAAGGCCGATGAGGGTGCCGAGTATGACCAGGTCATTGAGATCGTACGTTTCATTTTTAGTGTCCTGTGTGCATGCCGACCATTTGGGAATAGAACTTGTCTGAGCTTGAGCCCCACATCAACGGTCCTTTCACTCCCGATCTTGCTACCCCTCTCTCCAAGTTCGCCGAGGAAGTCAAGAAGAATGACTGGCCTCAGGAACTCAAGGTCGCTCTCATTGGCTCTTGCACCAATTCTTCGTATGAAGACATGTCCCGCTCCGCCTCAATCGCCAAGGAGGCCACTGCGCACGGTCTTCAGGTCAAGAGCAAGTTCACAATCACCCCTGGTTCCGAACAAATCCGTGCTACCATCGAGCGTGATGGTCAAATGGGTGCCCTTGAGAATGTCGGCGGCCTTGTCCTTGCAAATGCTTGTGGTCCCTGCATCGGTCAATGGGACAGACAGGATGTTAAGAAGGGAGAGGTCAACTCGAGTGAGTCGCCACTTTCGATATCTAAGGATTTTTCTGACTCCACTCAGTCATCACTTCTTACAACCGCAACTTCACTGGTCGCAATGATGCTAATCCCGCTACCCACGCTTTCGTTGCCTCACCTGATATCGTGACTGCAATGGCCTTTGCTGGTGACCTCACCTTTAACCCTGTCACCGACACTCTCACCGGCGCTGATGGCAAGCCCTTCAAGTTCTCGGATCCCTCTGGCAATGAGCTTCCTCCCCGTGGATACGACCCTGGTCAGAATACCTTCCAGGCTCCCCCTGAAGACCGTGCTGCCGTCACTGTCGCTGTCAGCCCCACGAGCGACCGTCTCCAACTTCTTCAGCCCTTCAAGCCTTGGGATGGAAAAACTCCTACTGAACTCCCTGTCTTGATCAAGGTCAAGGGCAAGTGCAGTAAGTGCATAGCTCTCTAGTTGATATTGGTGAATTTCATCGTCGACGACAGCAACGGACCATATCAGTGCGGGTGGACCCTGGCTCAAGTACCGTGGACATCTCCAAAACATCTCACGTGGGTAGCGATGACCGAAATGAGGTTCATTTCACTCACTTCACCTTCAGAGAACTGCTTGATTGGTGCCATCAACGCTGAGAACGGTGAGGCTAACAAGGTCAAGAACTTGGTTACCGGTGAATACGGCGGTGTCCCTCAAACCGCTGCCTACTACCGTGACCACGGCATCAAGTGGGTCGTTATTGGTGATCACAACTATGGTGAAGGTTCCTCGCGTGAACATGCTGCCCTCGAGCCTCGTTACCTCGGTGGCCTAGCGATCATTGTTCGCTCCTTTGCACGTATCCACGAGACCAACTTGAAGAAGCAGGGTATGCTTGCCCTGACGTTTGCCAACCCTGAGGACTATGACAAGGTCCTTCCTGACGACAAGGTGGACATTCTTGGTCTCGAGTCATTTGCCCCCGGCAAGAACTTGACGCTCGTCACCAAACACGTTGACGGTACCAAGGATGTGAGTACTGGAGATGGTACTGTGAATTTGATGTTGACTCTCGTCATTTAGGAAATTCCTCTTGCGCACTCGTTCAACGAGGGTCAAATCGAATGGTTCAAGGCTGGTTCCGCGCTCAACTTGGTCCGTCTTGGACATTGTCTCCCCTTGTTTTCGTTGCTGACATCTTGATTTAGATGGCTGCCAAAGCAAAACAGTAGATGGATAGATAGACAGTTGAACTGGCGGTGCGATCTCGTTGGATTACTCGGCCACACCCCACCCCACATGTATTCTCTGTTCGTTGGGTCCGAGGTTGACTTGCGTTGTACAACGACCCCGTATCTTTCTTTCCCTCTTTTCTGATCTTTACTTTTGTCGACCGTCTCTCCCTGCACGCTGGCCATGATTGTTTATACAACCATGTAATATCACTGTGGACCACGATTTTTCTTAATGAAAAAAAGTATCGGTATAACGGGATGCGTGGTATCGATCTGAGTCTGGACGTGTGCAAGATGAATATCTGAGCATGCATTAATATAAGTGCGAAACTAGATTTGAGGGGACGTTCTGCTCTGCGCGTGCGTCGTCTGCCATGATTCGAGGCCTGACTTGTTCGACTAGAGCGATGTGACGCTGAGCCCCGAGGTATCCAAGGAAAGAGAAAAAGAGACCCACGTCAAGCCCACGTTCTCGCACACCATCGTCCGCTTCCAAGACGGTCGACAGGTCCGAGGGACGTGCGAATCGGAGGGAGATGGGGGGGAGTTCGAGAGGGATGCTCGATTCTTCGTACGCGCGCGAGATGGCTTGCCGGATGTTGAGTCTAGTTGGCGGGATGGGGAGTGAGCGTGTTTGCGTGGGAGGGGCCAAGGGAGGGGCATGAGCAAGGTGCAAGGTGGGACGAAGCGGGGGGAAGGGGGGGTGAAACAGGAGACATGGCACCAAGCCAGGGGGTGGGTTATGGTGATAGAGACGAACGGCGTACTCACGATGCGAGGAGCGAGTTCGCATACACTGATCGGGCGAGGCGAGCAGCGCGCGTCAGAGGCGTCGACAGGAGAGGGCAGGAACAGAAGCGACAGAGGGCGACGTACCTCGCGTCTGGACGAGGATGGCGCTCAAAAACGCAAGGCTGTGTGGTTGTGAGAGCGTCTGACAAAAAAGGGGAGCGGCTGTCTCGAACAGTGCGGGTGGGCTAGAGCGGCGTGGAGAGGACGTACCAGTATGAGGGCGACCACGTCGACGAGCCTGTGGGTCGACACGTCAGTGGAGCTTGCGTCACCGGTGACGCTCGGCACGCGTCGGGTAAAGATAACGAGTACGCACGACGTCAACGCGCCAGTGGCGACGGCGAAAACGAGGAGGCGGTTCAAGAGTCTCTCTATACGACCAGGTCGATTCTGACCCCGTCCCGCGTGCATCCACGATCTGTACTTGTTGAGATGGTATGCCATCGCGCTGGCCGATAAGGTGTCCCCGACGATGAAAAGCGTGTTGCCGACGAGGAGGAGCGCTCGACAACTAGACAGATAGTTGGCCCACGTCGGTCGCAGGACGCTGTCATCGGAAGATCAGAGAATGGACGTATATGAGAGGGTATGAGTTGGTACCTCAAAGCGGTGGCGGTGATACTGAGGACTGGAAAGGGCAGAAGTGAGCGGCATGGGAAACTGGACGTTGTTGTCGTACTCGCCTGTCCGGGATAAAGAAAGCGCGGTCTGTTGATGGTTCAGGGATGGCGATGCAAACGGGATCAAAATAGCTTACCATGAGAACAACGATCCATCTACTTCTCGAGACTGGACAAATGCATGAGATCCCCTGAATGTGACACGCGAAGAGGTGGACTGACATAACCATACCCGCCAGGTAAAGTATCTATAAGGAACTGAGTAAATGTTTCGTACACCAAACAGACTACACTCACAGGTAAACATAGAAATCGATAAGGAGCTTCGATAGATCAGCTCTAGTCACTAGTCACAGACGGATGGACGGTGTCTCACCCCGAGCGTATACGTCGACTTTCCGCCAAACGGACTACGTCACTAGATCACATCAATGAACGTGATCGGAAACTTACCACGGACGACCTATCGTAAAGCTGAGCATCAAACGCCACACGAAGAAGGCGAGTCGAGGCACGAACCAGGTTGCCGACTGCAATGCGGACACGTCGGCGTAATGCACGATCAGGTAGTCATCCATGACCCACATGGACATGCCGGCGTGCGCCGTCTCGAGGATGCTGTAACGAGACAGAGGGTGAGCGATCGGTACGAGAGCGAATGGGCTGTGCCCACACTAGGAATGCGACCTGGCGAGACGAGTCGAGGTCAGCAAGCAACTGAGGTCGCGATGGCTGCTCAGCGGGACGACGTACCGTCAATTTGAGTCTCCTGGCGTCATTGTCGTACGTACGAAAGTACCAGAATGCCTGCATGCAAGTGACTCCGTATAGACTAACGCGGGGCGGGGCTGTGAGAAATGTGCTGCGGGGCAGAGCAAGGAACGTGTACTCGCACTAAACCAAGAAATGTGCCGATGAGGGGACCTCTGCCGAGGGAGATCGCCAACGCCCTTGGTGAGGACTCGGACATAATGGACCTTGGAGAAGCTTCGGGTGGATTGGCAGGGGGCAGGGTCTTGCGTCAGGATTACGATGTGTGCCCGTGCACTGGCATGTGTCAGAGTATAAGTAGGTTGATGGCACATGCCACGCACGAGAGACGGGTCATATGAACTCCCCGGTAATTAATATTAAATTAGCCTGGAGCCAGTTCGGGATATCGGCGCTGAGGACGTCGGCTGTGCCGCTACGATAGTATCCTCAACCTCCCAGTCGAAGCGATTCGATTGTGAATCCAGTTGCCATGGCAAAAAGAACGAAATAGCTTGGAAGCAGTCTTTCCTGTGAACTGGTCAGAAAAGAGGATTACCACGCAACGTTACGCTGACTTGAGGATTCCCTCTTTGTCGACATATAATTGCTGTCACGCCAAAACCGTGAATATGCTGAGATTGTGCGCAGGTCGACTTCAAGTACATCCGTATGTACGTACCACCGTAGTGGCGGTCTATCTCAAATACACCATCCGGCACAGCCTGCCTTCCGGAGTGTTTCAAAGCTGTTCCCCAGTATGCATCCGAACCAGTCCCGCGTAGATTCAGGTCACCTTGCGCGTTTCTATCCCTTCGAAACCATGTCCTTCACCAGTAAAGGTCAACATCTCCGCGGTCACCCCTCTCGCCTTGAGTGCGTGGAAGTGGCTCTTTCCCTGCGTGGATGGCACATGAACTTCAGTCGCTTTCAGTTTCACCGAGGATCAACAACACCGGCGTGCGAACACTCCCGGTATATGCGATGGGAGAGGCGTTGCAGAGCTGTTTGTACGCATCGGGGGTCATACTCACACCGGACACGTACGGAAGCTCGATCTCCACAAAGGGAAAGTCATCGGAGGTGGCGAACTCGCCGAGGGACATCACCAGATTGATCAGGATCCTAGCTTTGAACATATCTGGGTGTTGCCAACGGCTACAGTAGCGAAGACGGATATCATCAGACATATCTGGGTAGAGTCTGACAAGAGAGGCTTACGGTTGCCTGTGATGAGTCCACCGTGATTCCCGCCAAACACGGGCTGTCTCTCGTGAGTAGAGACGCCGCGTTTGATAAGCTCTTCGACGGTCGCAATACAATCAGCAATATCAAGGGTCCGGACCCGACCGACGAGCTTTCGGGTGTAGCTACCTCCGAAACCGAGCGATCTGGTATAGCTGGGCATAGATATGTCTGCACGTCCAAAATAAGCGTCAAGTCACTGAATGACGAAGAAACGCACATCCTTCAAGGGTCAATGCCGTCGCTAATAGGATGGATCTCGTGGTGGAGACAGAATGAGGCCCTCCGTGGGGAAACATAATACAATGGGGCTTCGGACTTTTGGTATCCGTCACTTTCTTGGATTGCAGTACGATAGTCTCCCCAATGTATCTGTATCACCGACAGCTCGAGGCCGTCAAGGGCTTCCTGCGCTGAATTGTCGGCTCAGTACTGATGCTTTTGCATCAAAGGTCAGTGTAGCTTACGCTAGAGAGAAACAACGAAGGTTTCATTCGCGGTGCAGAGTACCAGTTTGAGAAGACTAGAGAGTGATCGTCCGTGGCCAAGACTGTCCGAATATCCGAGGGATTCCCATGGAGCCAGAATCGCTCCTCTGTGATATTCCATGTCTCGATATTGACAGAGACTATCGTCAGGCTTGAACATTAGGTTGTCTGTAGACGTCCTATCACGAACAAACAGACTAAAGAGGGTATTAGGCTGGGTGGATAACCCAGGGAATTCTTGTTCTGAGACATCTCCGACCACATAGAACGTATTCCCCCCACCGGGTTTGAAAACCTAAAAAGCGGCTTGGGGGTCCCGTTCTTGTCAAACGGCCGACAGGAACGGGCCGGAACCTCGATCGCAATCGCGTCACCGAATCGTCAGACATGGTATCCAGGGCGATGGGATACTTCCCGGTGGGTCGAGGCACCGTTGAATGCTCGCTTGTCCAAGAGACTACTTTGCAGTTGGTGGTGGTGTGATTGAAGAGTGGGAAGTGCTTAGTCAGGATGTGGCTGTGCTGGTAAGAGATGGAAGATGATGCTGAGTTGCGAAATTCCAAGTCGACAGGTCGAAAAACAGGCTGAAAAAGGTCGCGGAAAGAGGCTGAGAATGGCCACGGGAGATGTGGGACATTCCTTTTTAGGCATCCTCCACCGCAACACCCTCTCCTCCTCGTCCCCCTCCCTCCCCGCCCCAACATGCCTGACGACGTTGAGATGCTCGACCTGAATCTCCACCCAGCACCCATCGTCCTTCCTCCGTCCCCCGCTGACCCACCGCCCACATCCCGCTCGAGCCACAACTCCGCCGTATCTGCTCGTAGCGACGTTATCGACCTTAGCAGCCGCGACAACTCCCTCGGCCCTCTTTCCGGCAACGACGGGCGCACCCCCGTCCCCGACCCCAGTCACGATGTAAAACCTCCCCCTTCAAAGAAAATGAGACTCTCGGCATCTACTGCCGGCTCAAAACCCGCCTCGACTGCGGGCACGGGACCAAAGCCAAAGTCGTCGAAACAGTCGCGACCGCGCTCCCGTTCTCCAACCCCTCCCCCTCCTCCCCCTCCTCCGCCACCACTCACGACAATCCGTCTTGACATCAAACTGGGCGGCCCCGAAAAGTACGACGTCGATATCGCGACCCTTGCCAAGGCCTCCGGCCAGCGTCCCGCGACGCCCCCGCCTCCTAAACCTGACATCAGCGAGAGCGAGGGCGAGGATACCCACGATGACCAAGCAAAGCCCAAGAGAAAGAAGGTATTCCACTCCGCGTCAACAACCTCCGTTCTGGGAATCTGATCGTATTTGTAGAAGAAACCTGCTACATCCGAGTACTACGACGTCACAGACCCGTTCATCGACGACTCCGAATTGAACGTCGACAACCGAACGCATTTTGCTCAGACGAAACAACAGGGGTTCTACGTGTCGAGCGGTGAGGTTGCCTTGATGAAGGACATGTCAGATCTTCTCTTCGACGTCGTGTCCTACCCCGCTCACAGCCCCTATAGGAGCACACCCAAGAAGCCCAAGTCCAGGAAGCCCCCAGCTACCGAACCCGGTCCCAGCAAGCAGGAGGATGGCACGAAAGAACATCCTATCAGTCTACTTGGCGACGACAAGGTTGGAAAGAAGCGGAAGAACTACACTATCATCGAGGAGAACGGCAAGAAGAGGAAGGTCGTCGACCTGGTGGGCATCTCTCCTCGCCCATTTCGCTGACTCTGACTGTCCACTTTAGCGCGAATTCCACCCAGAGCTGCAAGCTGCCTTCGAGGAGCTCAAGGTTGCCATCTCGAAAGGTTCGTCGTTTAGGTGCCCCCAGTAAGGTATAGTTAGTGATGAGTTGCAGAATCATGGGACGTCAAGGGGAAATTTCCACCTTCAGTCAAGCCAATTCTCGCCGACGTTGCCCTCAAGGCCGTACGGCTTGGAGAGTATGATGAAGACTTTTTCAGTCTAATGCCTGTCTTGTTTCCCTATAACAAGTTCACCATGACCGTTCGTCTCCCCCATCGGCTGTCCTATCCAGAGAGACTGACTGTCAGCCAGAAACTCATCAAACGTACGATTTTCCATGACCACCTCAAGGTTTTGACGGACAGACAAGAAGAGTTACTCGAACAGCTTGCGACACTGACAAAGGAAGGGTTTCCTAAAGCTAAGGAAGAGTGGGAGAAGAGCGTAGTTGCGTGGGGTATGTCCTATCTCCCCTGTGGTGCTACGAAGCCCTGACGTTGGATCGGCCAGAGAAACGACAAGAGAAAGCCAAAGCAGAATCAGAGACAGGCACTGTTTCGACCCCAACTGGAGGCGATGCACATCAGGAAGAAGGCGGTGCAGGCAGCGGCGCGGAGGGAGAGGGCGCTTCCGGAACGACGAAACATGACGGAACAAGGGATGCCCACCCTCCGGCTCAAAAATATCGGTTAACAGAGGCGATGAAGTCTATCATATGGCAATTGGTGATGTTGAGCAATGAGTGTTGTCGGTTAGAGAACGAGAAAAAGTGGGTTTATCCGTTGACATGGTCTGAATCACTCATCCACGACCACGTTGACAGTGAATTAGAAGGCAGTAATGCGCAAGTAAGCGAACAGGGTACACGGAAAATACTTTATCAAAAAGTGAGTGGTCAGCCTTGTGGTTTGCGCCCAATTCATCCGCTGTTATAGATTGTTGGCGCCTTCCCGGCTGGTTGGCTGAATTCGGGTCAGATATCGAGGGAAGGTATGTAACCCAGACTCCATTTAGGATCCGGAGTTCCGTGCGTCTGACGTACCTTGTTTCCTTTGACAGTGAGTGCAATGAAAAAGAAACACGAAAAGGAGGCTATGGAGCAAGAGGCCTGATTGTCATTTCAACACGAGATCGTCCGCGTTTTGCTCCGGTTGTTGCCTGGAAACGCCATTTACGACTTAACATTATTGGTACATGTGCCCGCTTAGTTTTCGCTCCTTTCTTCCTTCGTTTTGTTAGCATCGGTAGTACATCTCTCTTCGTTTGCAGCCACCACGAATATATTATCACCGGTTATTATTCTCCACACACTAGGGTCTTTTATTATGCTTCTTTGTTCGTCCTGCGTTGTAACATCGGACTTTGCTCGTTCTCGCGCAATGAAGAGCGGTACTTTGATTCTTAGTCCATCACCCGGCTTTCGTCGCACGTCGCAGTGTCCCCATAAGTCAACCGCGTGAATGGGACGGAACTGATGCACGCTTTCACTCGAATGCGTCATAGAGAGAATTGCCAAAACGTCTACCTTATCTGCCACGTTTCCGTATCCAAAGTTATATTTATGAACAAGTGGCTTCCAAGGACTTCTTTAGAACTCGCGTCGATTCGGATCAGGAGCCCCTCGAGAGATGATGAATGCGTCCAGTTTCATTCGACTCGAATCGGATGTCGTCCGTATTGACCCCCCCATCCCCGGCCCGTTATGTGGCCACGTTGGTCCGAGGATGGCTCGGCGATTTACTGGGTGAACGAGGAGGGAATGACGGCTCCTGATAAGCAACCTAGCTGTGTGAGACTTTTTGGTTGGCCAAGGACGCGCTGAGTTGGGACGCCTCTCGTCTGCAAACGGGAGCCACCCAGGATGGATGCATGGCACGTCAACCAAAAGAGAAACCATAGGTTCATGATTGGCTTACCTAGTGTGATTCAGGAAGCGCAAGGTCGTGCGTCACTGACTCGACAGAACGATGCTGCTGACAACCACTCGTGATGAGAATCTGCATAGCGAGAGAATGAGAACCTGCTGGTAGAGCTTGATCGACGGACGATACGCACCAGCTCAGACATCGTATTTGCTAGCACTGTAGCCAGGCCCAACAGCAGCCACCCCACATCGCCTCTAGGAACGCATCCGTGTTTGCATTCCATCACAGGCGATGTGGACAAGCACCTCGGCTTCAACTGCCCCAAGATTGACATCGAGCCACCGCTGGCACGCATCGCGCACATGAACGATCACTTGCTACTGAGTCCGTTCAATCGTAGCTCAGGTTTTCCGAATCGAGCACGGCGGTGTAAGTAGTCCGCGGGTTCGCGACACACTGCCTACTAGGCCGCCCGAGTACGAGCCCAGCCCCCCATCTGTCAAACCGTTCAATCCCTGGCGGTAATGAAATCTCGGGCCCGCTAATCGCCAGAATTGCTTCCCGAGCGACAGATAGACCGTCCTTGGCAATTTACGGTGTGTCTTCCATCCCTGCTTGCAGTGGGATCTGGATGCGGGGAAAAACTAGGAAGAGGGGACTCGGGGTCCTCGCCAGCCAAAAGCCCCACCACGACTTGCTTCTTAGCACTTATCAATGGGCCAGGAACGATCACCTGCCCCTGGTTTCTTACAGACGATCCAATGCTGGAGCCCACTGCCAATGCATAACCAGGCCACCTCCTGTTGTCACGGTTGTTGCTTGCACTTATTTTGCCTGTGTCTCGTTCGTCCCACCTAAGCTTGCGCAGTGCATAAATGTACCGAATTCCATGGACACCCCAATACTGACAGTGCATCAATTTCATTTAACTTCAACGTCATCACCTCCCTGACGACTCTATGCATACACCGCACCACACCACATCAATGCCCGCTCACCCGAGTCCTCTCTGACGGAATGTCCATAGAAAGGAGAACGTGGACATGATCACCGCACATTGTATCCTCCATTTGTTGGCGACCTTGATCTTGTTTGGTTAAATTGTTAGGAATCATTGTCCGCTCAACGTCCCGTGTTTCAGATCACCGCCAAGAACCAGTGAACCAAGTGATTCTACTCTTCACTTCCGTACTTTTCCCCCTGACGATCTAGCATGCAGTAGCCAGATGGCATCGTCGAGGTGAGTTTGTGTGATTGGTGGCAGAGTACTGATGATATTGATCATCCCCCTTTTTTTGTTGGTTACTGGGGCGCACCTCAGTTTTCTTCAGGTAGGTTGGATCTCTCGGAGTAGCAGTCATACGATGAGTTAGTTCACCAATCTCCAGGGCAAACTAAGTGGCGGGCTGTTCCATACGTATACCGACGGTTGGAGGGGATAGCCAAAACATCACTGTGATACCATCTGGGCGGTGCCTTTTGCATGGGGATTATGCGTTATTGATCTATCGTTTACTCAGATCGAGTGGCACAAATCACGCGAAGCCGTTAGAACACAGACCTCAGGGCTGAAAACTGCCTGTGACCCGTAGATATAGGTGCCAACTTCCAACTGCCTGTGACCTCACCCTTTCTCGCACTACAACTTTCCTCTCCCTGATTCGTGATTTTCCTCTCGATTTGCGATTTTCGCTTTCCGTTGACCAGTCAGACTTTGCTATTTATCCATGTCGGACCCCGCAGTGCTGTCCACCTTGCAGAGCTTCCAGTGGTATGACTATATAACCGGTACGATCACTTAGTCCCTTTGTCTTCTATTAATCTTGTGCATTAACACCTCGACAGTTGTAATAATTACTGCTGTCACATATGATTATTGTGAGCAATGGGCTTGTGTACACTATCTGTTTCAACCTGATATCACATTACAACTCAATGATTATAGTCCTCACCTTTTCACGAGAGGTATCTGATCTACTCTCTGCATTTCATTTGCCAGCTGATAATGTTCTCCAGGTAGACTATGTTTGGGTAAGGACACAACACATTGACCAATTACTGTGTTTCTTATAGTCTCACAGTGCAGACCTTGGACTTGGGTTTCCACCATATTTGTTCTGGTGTGTATGATTGTTCAGGAGTCACTTGATTACATGTATTCTTGACTGATGGGTCTGTAGGTTCGCTATGTTGGTCTTTCATTGG
The DNA here is from genome assembly GCA_038089195.1 of Brasilioporus rufonigricans. Lineage (NCBI taxonomy): Eukaryota > Fungi > Basidiomycota > Agaricomycetes > Boletales > Boletaceae > Brasilioporus > Brasilioporus rufonigricans. Next base: position 19,941 of record JBBPKJ010000406.1, read on the forward strand.
TTATGTAGGTCTATCATTGTTGTAATCCATTCTAATTGGCTGACAATGAGACCATGCACAAGCTTGAACAACCTCTGTATGTTTTTGACATGTCAAATTGGATGGTGATTTGGGCTGATTAGATATATTTCCAAGTTGGTACTACCTTTATACCTAGTTCTGTGAAAGTGAGCCTTTCTGCTTTGAACCTGGTCAATAATTGACAGCCTTCTTTTGGCAGATGTATGCTTCTGAATTCTGATTGTCAACTCTGATTATAATAGTTTTATAGATGTAAGTAGGTAATCTCACTCCCCTTTGTAACAGTAATCTGATTCATTGATATTCTAAAGGCACTGTAATTGATCACATATCTGCCTTGGAGTTCCCAATATTCTTTGCTGCTGCTGATTGTGAGTTACAATATCTTTAATTTTATTATATTATTATACCTTTAATTACAGTGGTGATGATCCTGAGGGTCTATGCAATGTGGGGTCAATCTAAGAGAATTCTTTATTTCCTGTTGTCCATTTATGTGGTACAGGTTATTGTTTCCCTCTGTCTTACAGGTCTCTCTTTGCATCCAAATGTATATTTATCAGGTATGTTTGGCAAAACTACATTCATTTATGTGATCTCATGCCTTTGCCACTCTTCCTTGGACCTCTAGATACAACTCTTTCAGTGATCAACTCTACTGTTTGTGAGGCAATATCCACTAATAGTGCATTTACATCATCCTCCCACTTGATTGATGGAATCCTGAGATTTGTCCTCAGTGCTGTACTCTTGCTTCTTGCTGTCATTCAAACCTTGAGGCAGTCAGTTGCCATATACAAGGCAACCAAGCAGTGGCAAGTCAACCAGTACATGCAAAGACTCATGGCAGATGGGATACTTTATTTCATTGTGTATGTCCTCTTCATTTATTACCATCATGTTGTCCAGTCATTTTACCCTTCTTCACCCAGACAATATCTAACATCCATCCCTGACCTTCTAGGAATGTGTATTTCAACATCTGGGTCTTTGCCCAAAATGTGTTTTCACTGGGCACTTTTGCATTTTATCTCATGCAGTTGCTTGCCTTCATAACCATAACTCCATTGATGCCTCGGTTCATCATCAGTGTGCGAGAGCTGTATGATCGTCGCACCTGTGGCCATATGGGGAACATTGACACTGGATTTGGTGTACAGACACAACCCACTGGCAGCACCTTTGTGTCTACCATCGTGTTCGCAGATGTTGACCTGAGGCAGGGGGAGAATCATGTTGAGGGCGATGCAGATGATCTGGAGGCCATCCAACTTGAAGTCCGTGGAGTCTAAGGGGAGCGGGACACTGGGTGGATGTTCGGAAGGTGGTGGTTTGCGTCCGACGAACTCGGCCATTGATCCGCTTCATTTCTACCATTCTATTTATGACATGTATTACTCGTCTCTCCGAGACTTCTGCCCTGGCTGGCCTTATAATAGAGTCTATGCTGCGAACATTTCTGAGGCGATACATGAGTACCGTAAATCCTTTACATTCCTCGAGAACTGCTACAGTGTATTACGTCCTACGTCCAGGACCTGCTACCGTTGGTGCCGGTGAGCATCTCGACCATATTCACGAAGGCACGAGTTTGGACATTTAGCCACTTCCCTATTCCAACCGCGAGCGGCATGGATCCACGCGACGAGTCAGGTTGACTGAGATAGCGCATTGTCCTCGGGGATGCGCTTTTGTTGGATGATGTTGCACACCACGACGGTATTGCACCACTGGCGGTCGTGCATACAGGTCGTCGGCCTGTAGGATAGGGTGCTAGTAGGAGATCGCCGAGTGTAGGAACCAGTACCAGTCAATAGCATTTCGACCTTGACCCAGCGGGAAGGCGATATTCGTGCCCGATAAGTAAGGAAGACTGAATCCCCGGTGTCGTACGTGTGCAGAGGGATGAGACAATGCGTGGCAAGGTGGCGTCGTCCGCACTGCACGCAGTTGGTCAAATCCTGGCGTTCATACTTTGGTGGTGAGGGTTAGGGGCGTCACGATTACTGAGGGCCTGTCTTTGGTGACGTAGGAGCGTCGACTTTGGTGATTAGTCCTGGACAAATGGCTAGACGAAGTGGGAGCTCGAGGGAGAATTCCCTGGACAGCGAACCTGGGCGTCATCGTCGTGAGGAGCCATTCGTGTCCCAGCGTTAATGTATGTGGTCGGTGGCGTCGATGACATAATAGGAGCCTGACTAGGATTCAGGTGGGACTCAAAGTGAGAGTGATGGGCTCGGGTGCGAGGCGCAATGAGCTTGAGGGATGAGTTAGTCAACGGAGATGTTTAGCTGCGTTTGTATCAGAGTCGTGGCCAGCCTAGATCACAACGTCCGCAGTGGTTAACCCTGAAGCTGCTGCATTATTGTCTTCGTTCGTACAACACGAGCTAACCGGAGAAGATTTCTGTGACATGAGAGTCATCTTGGGACGACGCAATCCATTGGACTGGGACTGCTTTCTAGATATAAAATGGGTGGGAGAGCGACGTAGACCAGCAGGTTGAACTATCAATATCGAGGATCTACGCATAGCGTGAGAATAAAAGGTTACCTAGTAGTAGAGCTTGATCAAACGAACGGTACGCACCAGCTCAGTCACCATCTCTGCTTGTACCCTAGTCAAGCCTGACAATAACCCTGGACCCCCTACATCGATCTGCACCCCTTCTGAGAGCGTGCCCACCGGGCTGTTCACATTTCACTACAGACAACGCGGGAAAGAACCTTGGCTTCAGCTGCCAATCACGTATCGGGAACAATCACCATCATCGAATCGCGGTTCTCAGCGTTCGAGTCCGTTCCATCGTAGATCCAATTTTTTGAATCGAATACGATGGTGTAAGTAGTCCACGGGTTCTCCACCGCGACACGCCGCCAGCCGGGTGTTTCCGTCAGAGGTAATCCTGTACCAGTCCAGCATCCCTCCCGTCAAACCGTTCAAAACCGTGGTGATAGTGAGACCTCGGGCTCCCCGCATCGCCAGCATTGCTTTCAGAGTGACCGATAGACCATGATTGGCAATTTACAGTGCCTTTAATCCTTCCTTTGCAGTGGGATCTGGCCCGAGATGCGGGGGAACTTGGAGGGGAATGTCCGAGTCCTTGTCAGCTAAAAAGTCGAATCAGAAAAGCAAGCTGGTAAGGGGCCAACGCTTGTTGGGGGAACTGAGCGGTGACAATGTTCTGCAGGCTGACTCGAGAGGCTGCTACTTGAATCACCAAGGCGTGCTCTCGTGGAACGAATCCGTGATCATGATGCGAGGAGATCGACTTCGAGCCTTGTGCATGAACGAGTCAGCTCAAGTATGGGAATAAGGAGGAAAAAAAAAGCACTTGTCGAGCTCGTGTTCGAACACGTCCGCATCTGTTTCATCAGCCTGAGGTTGACTCCGAGTCGCGTTTGGCAGCGTCGGCTCTTGACGTCGATTACGGACCAACTGGAAGAATTAGGGGGTAGCGAAATGTCGAACCGATTTTTGAGACTCTCCTTCATTGATACGGACGGACACCTACGTGGCCTCCAGGGCACAGGACGTAGGTGAGCGGCTCCATACTTCAATACAGTACATCTCTGTTGATGTCAGCAAACCAAATATGGCAGTCTGTACATAGCACGCCATTACCCCAGTCTCAGCTTACTGTCTTCGACGTAGGATAGGAGAAAAAGTTGGAACCCAATTTCGTTTACCTCACCGTCTCTCTCGTGTGAGCTTCCGAGTCTTAAATCGCCATTCCCGACGCTCCCGAACACCCTAAGTTTCTACAATCATTTCCCACGCCTCGTTCTAACCTTCAGAACATGCAGTGGTAGTACACCAATTTCCCGCCAGTGTCCACTCAACTTGAATTTCAGTGCCCGTGTCCCTGGCTCCTTGGCGGAGTATCAAGGGAGAGGTGAACATGGACACGATCACGACACATTGTATCTTCCATTTGTCGGCGAGTTTGATCTCGTTTGATCAACTTTTCAGGAATTGTTGCCCCGCTCAGCGCCCACGTTTCAGATCACGGCCAAGAGAATCAATGAGCCAAGTACTTAGTTCTACTCTTTACTTCCGCACTTATCCCCGCCTTTTCCTGCTGATGATCTAACATGAGGTAGTTATATAGCATCATTGAGGTGAGTTTGTGTCATTGGTGACGGAGCGCTGGTAGTCTTCGTGATTTCTCTTTTTTTTCTGGTTACCGGACTGCCGCCTTAACATTTTTCCAGGTAGGTTGGATTCCTTGAAGCAACCGTTATACGATAAATTTGTTCACTAATCCTCGGGTCAGACAAAACAGTAAGCTGGTCTGTATGCATGTCGATGGGTGCAAGGGGGCAGCCAAGACGTACAGTCCGTGCCATTCAGGTGGTGCCTTTCGGCACAAGACTGTACGTTATTGATTCATCGTTTATTCCAAACAAGTCGCAAAACTTACGCGAAGCCGTTAGGAGATATAACCCTCAGGGACTCTAAGGTTCAACTACTCGCGACCCCCCATTCCCCACCTCGCAGAATCCCTATCACTGATTGAAACCTTGCACTCTCCGACTTGTGATCCTCGCTTTCTATCAATCAAGCAGACGTTGTTTATCCATGTCGGACTCTGACGTGGTGTCTACTTTGGAGTTCTTCCAGTGGATTGATTATACGGCCGGTATGATCACTTAGGCCCTCTGTCTTCCATTAATATCGTACACTAACATCTTGACAGTTGTAGTAGTTACTGCTGTCGTATATGATTTTTGTGAGCAGCAGACTTGTACACACTATCTGATTCGAACTAATATCATGAATACAACCTTACCTTCCAGTCCTCACCTTTTCACGAGAGGTATTTTTATCTCCACACCTCCTTTGCTAGCTAATAGTGCTCTTAAGGTGGATTATGTTTGGGTGAGGATGCAGTACGTCGAGCCGGTAACAGGTTTCTTATGGTCCTGCAGTGCAGATCCTGGACATGGGTCTCTGCAATATTTGTTCTGGTATGCATAATGGCTCAATAGTCATGTATTCTGGACTAACATATCTGTAGGTTCGCTATGTTGGTCTTTCTTGGGTCATGTGGGTCTATCACAGCTACAATGCATGTCATTTGACTGATGTTGAGACCATGCACAAGTCTTGCAAACCTCTGTATGCTCTGAATCAGTTAAACCAGAGACCACTTGGGCTAATCAGATGTGTTTCCAGTTGGTACTACCTTTGTGCCTGGTCCTGTGAAAGTGAGCCTTTCCACTTTGAACCTGCTCTACCATTGACAATTGTCCATTGGCAGCTGTGTGTTTTCTACATTCTGACTGTCAATCCTATTGATAATACTCTCATAGGTGTAAGCTGATTATCTCACCTCCCTTGTAATAATGATGTGAGAGATTGACAATCTGAAGGCATGGTAATCAATCAGATATATTCATGGGAGTTTCCAATATTCCTTGCTGCTGCTGACTGTGAGTTATGATATCTAAGTTCCTTCCCCCTAACCAAACTTTCAATTACAGTGATAATGATCCTAAGGGTCTATGCAATGTGGGGTCAATCCAGGAGGATCCTTTATATCCTATTGCCCATTTTTGTGGCACAGGTCATTGTTTCCCTTAGTTTTACAGGTGTCTTTTACCATCCAAATGCATATTTGACAGGTATGCCTTAGTCATATTAGTTTCACTTTTGTAATCTCATGCCTTTGCCATTCTTTCTGGGACCTCCAGTTACAGCTGTTCAAGTTATCAACTTCACTGTTTGCAATGCTACACACAGCAATGGTGCACTTATATCAACATCCCACTTGATTGCTGGAATCCTGCGATTTGTTCTCAGTGCTATACTCTTACTTCTTGCCATTGTCCAAACCTTGAGGCAATCAGTTGCCATGTACAAGGCAACCAAACAGTGGCAAATCAATCAGTACATGCAAAGACTCATGGGAGATGGGATACTCTATTTCCTTGTGTATGTTCTCTTCATTTGTTTGTTGGAAACTTGACCAGCGCACTTTAGACTTCCTTTTATGGTAATGTT